>APFE031524611.1:50929-109017 GCA_000404065.3 Pinus taeda
ACTACGTCTCTTCACTACATGATTTCCGCAGCCAATATTGATACGTGTGCGAAGCCACTCGGCTCTAAAGGATTCGGCCGTTATGCCATACCCTTATCACTCCATTTCCACATGCATTTGAACTCATTCTCGTGTTTTACTCCCTCATACGCACACCATTTTCACTCCCATTTCCGCTGTAAACTCCACAAATCTGTTCCAAACCCCACCTACAGTCTGTAAAACACTTTGCATTGCGGCTATTCCACTTACAGCCATAATTCATCTGTTTTTCCGTTAAGCATCCTCCCTGAGCAGTCATATACAGTCAAAATTTCAGCCGAAGAGTGAGAGCCGAAGATGGGAAAGCTGCTTAGAGCTGAACCCGAAGGTCCGAAATATTTAGAAGGATATCCTCAGACAAAAGAGGCACTGAAAAAAGAAAAATGGTTAAATTTCATTGAAAAATTCAGAGGATATGACAAAGAGGTAACGAAGGCATTTGCTCGGTCATTCAATGGAAATACCGTGGAAGTAGGGGACCTTAAGTTTGCAATAAAAGAGAATAAAATAGCCACAGCAACCAGTCTACCTCAGATAGGAGATAGATGGTTCAAGAAAAGAGGGGTGGAAGATCAAGCATGGAAGGATATGCTCAAGAACCCAGGTATGGATACTTCAATATTTACTAAAGGGATTCCCGTCATATAATCAAAGAAGAATGGATTGCTTTGCTATTACTTGTTCAAAAGTTTATTACATGTGAGGGCCGCTTTGGTACCATGTATATGTACCATGCAAGGATTATGATGAATTTTATGGAAGGCCATACCATTAATCTACCCTACTTTTTGCTAAGAAGCCTAAAGAAAATGAGTTCCACTGTACAAAAGAATGTAGGCCACATTGAACCCCATTTTTATCATCACGGCCTCATTAGAATCCTCATAGAAGAACAATTGAAAAATCACAAGGATACATGGGAAAAGTTTTTGGTCAGGAATCATTTTCAAGAAGTGACTGAAGCCTCCGCTAGTAGTCCTCCTAAAATCCCAAAAGGAAGTAGGAGAACGAAAAAAGATGTTGTTGTCCAAGACCCACCTATTGTGCAAACTCAGAAAACTACCCAAGAAGAAGAGAAACAGAAAAAAAATAAAGGGAAGGAAATTGCTCATGAACCATCACCATCACCTGAACCTTCAGTGGAGGAAGACTCCCAAACCTTGGCTGACAGATTAGCACAACTTCAAGCCACTGCCCTCTTAAAGAGAAAACAGAAAGAGAAACCGAGTGCCCAACAAAAGAGCACTAATGTACAAGTAAGAAGAAGCACTAGACTGAAGGGAAAAATGAGTGTGACTAAAGGAAAACAATCACATTTCATTGATTTGGGAGAAACTACACCTGAAAAGACTCCAGCTCAACTTGGCCTTGAGTCCACTCCTCCATGTGAGGAGAGTCCCTTTCAAAGAGAACCTCAAACAGAAATTAATTTTGAACATAGCCCAAGAAGGATACCTGAGATTGACCCTGACCAGCAGGAGTTATATGATTATTTGGAAGCCTTGGAGCAATCAGTTGCTGGTCCAAGCACTATAGTGTCTCTTGATGAACAGGTCAAATCTTTAAAACAGGAGGTGTTTGAACTGGAAGTCCTGAATCGGCATATCAAACAAGAAAATGAAGTATTGAAAGAATAAAGCAAAGTGGAAAAAATGGTCCATGGCAATACAATGCTTCACTTGGGGCTTTGGTGGAAAAAGAACAGAAAATTGAAAGGGAAATATAAGAAACTCAGCAAGGCATTAATCAATCTGAGGTTCAGATGTCTAGTCAAGAAACCGAGAGCAATTTTGGCAACAAGGAGAAAGAGAAGAAGGCTAGATGTTTTGGCAGAAGCATCTGAACACATGGATTAAGAGCAATGATAAAGTTTTGGTTGCATGAGGACATGCAACACCTTCACAGTGGGGGTATGTTGAGCCTCAAATTTATACTTCTTTACACATCCTCCCAGCCTCTTTTTCCTATTCACTTTCTTATTTTGCCACTCATTCCCTCCATCAATTTGCTCAAATCGTTGTATTATAGGAATTTTTACATGGTTTTCTAATTATGTTAATGACTGTGTTTGGTTTAGAATTTTGGTCCAAGGTGCTACATTTCCATAGCTCATGCAGGGTTTACATAGGGTTTTCCGCAGCTGATCCCGGTTTCCACAGCCAACCCCGAATTCTGCATCTGTTTTATTAAACGCTATGTTCCAGGTGTCCTCCGGGAAGAAGAGCCACATGGGCAAGTTCGTGGAACCAAGAACATGGTGTGTGTCCCTCCAGATCATCCAAACCAGTCATCTAAGCCCGTGGTCAACGAGGAGGCAACTTCGGTCAAACATAGGTCATTGGCGGTGGCACGGCTCTGCGTGTTCTGTTTTAGAGCGCGTGGTGAATAGGTGGCATCGTCCTCAGTTATGAAAGTAGTGGGAGACACAATCCAACAGCGGATTGAATGCCCACGATGACCGTTGCCTAGATCCGAGAACATAGTAGGACTACGTGTTTCAATTCAGCTGTTCGAATCACTTAAATTTCGTTAAGCTAGTTTACCTTTTGCAATTATAAATAGAGCGTCTTTGAATGCTGGACAAGTTAGTTGTTAATTGTTAGCTGATGTTTTTATACCTTTGAACTCCCACTGTATATTTTTATTTGATGCGCAATACATGAGAAGACTGTTGTTTCATTTACGTGTGTGATTGATCTTTAAACGGCTGGAGTAGGCAAAGGGCCCCTGTTTACTAAGGCCTGTACAGTGTTTTAGTTTCTCGCATTTCATTTTCTTATTTCCTGTATATAATGCCTTTAATTGCTGTGTTTTAGATAGCTGTACATACATTTCAATTCCTGCTTGTTTACATTTCTGCTCTTTTTCATGACTGATCAGTGTGTTATGCAGCTTTGTTAGGCATGCTCAGGACAGTTTTATGCTTTTCTTTTGCACAACTAATGATATGTGTGATCATCTTGTCTATGTTGCTGACCTTCTCTGTTTTGCAGCCTTTATTTCATTATTATCATTTAGTTAATTTGCATATTTGCTTTTTGTTTGTAGATATCAAGTTGTTTATCTATTGATGGTCTCTTCTTTATAACTTAATATTATCTTTATTAAGGACCAAAACATCACTTAATGCAGCTTGGTTTAGTTGTTCAGAAACTCACAATTGCTTGACTTGTTTTTAATGGTTTATCAGATGATACATTCAGTTAAAAGGCAAGAGGTTAAGAAGAAGTTAAAGTATTTGTGACTAGTCTTTCTTTTAGATAGATTTACTTTAGTTTCAACATTTCTTAGTGATTATTTGATATAGATCTCATTTGCATTTCCTTGCAGCAACAGAGGCACTGGGCCGATGTCAATAGTCTTTTATTTAATGCCTTTACTTTCCTTTAAGCATTAATTTCATTTCAAGCTTTCTTGTAGAGTACTTTTAAGTTGTAAAAAGCACATCACAATCACACACACTTCACCCACTTGATTTTGAGTTTTAAGAAGCACATCACAATCTCACACACTTCACTCACTTTATTTCGTCACACCACATTAGGAGAGATATAATTAAAAACAACTCTAAAAAGTTAAAAATGACAAAAGCTCAGGAAATAGTTGCCTAAGTACATATAGTACACCTCACTTCATCAGCTTACAAGCCCCGGGTTGACATTTAAAAGTTGCAATTTAGACATCACTAAATTCACCAAACACCTTAGAGTATGCCATAGTCACTGAATATGACATGCATGGTTTTGCCAAGGAGGCCCTAAACTTTTGAACAATGAAACTTTACATTGGTATCCTGGCAGTAGCTGCATTGGTCTTATTAGCATTACACCACTTTTAATATGGGTCTTCACAATAGAGAATCACCATTACACTTTGTTCATTTGTGTTAAAAAGAAACATAACATGCAATAGATTTATTTTGGCATGCAATGTTGTTGTTGGTAGTTTTCTTGTATTTGTGCCACATGTAAAGCTAACATGCGTTAAATTTCTTTCACCTTGCAATATTTTTATTGGAAACGTGCTTGTGTTTGGGCTAGAAACTATGCCAGATTTCTTTTTCTTTGCAATATTGTTGTTGTCAATTTGGTTGTTTATGATAAAAGGAAATCTAGCAAGTGTTAGATTTCCTTCACCTTGGCAATGTTATTGGAAATGTTGTGCGTGTTTGGGCTAGAAGTTGTGCTAGATTTCTTTTGCTATGCAATATTGTGGTTTTCAATTTGGTTGTTTATTATAGAAGGAAATATAAAACGTGTTATATTTCCTTCACCTTTGTAATGTGCTTTTGTTTGTGTTAGAAGGAAATATAACATGCACTAGATTTCTTCTAGCATGAAATGTTGTTTTTGGTAGTATGCTTGTATTTATGCTACATGTAAAGCTAGCACGCGTTAAATTTATTTTACCTTGCAACGTTGTTATTGGAAATGTGATTGTGTTTTTGATAGAAGTTGTTGGATTTGGTTTTCCCTACAATTTTATTGTTGGCAATGTGCTTTTGTTTGTGCTATAAGTAAATCAAGCGTATGCTAGATATCTTTCACATTGCAATGTTGCTTTTGGCAATGTGATTGTGTTTGCACTAGAATAAACTTTAGAATGTGTAAGATTTCTTTTACTTTGAAATGTTTTTTTGAGTAATATGATTCTATTTACGTTAGAAGGAAATTTAGCATGTGGTGGATTTCCTTCACCTTAGAATATTCTTATTGACAATGTGCTTGTTTGTCCTAGAAGGAAATCTAGCACATGCTAGATTTATTTTACCATGTAATGTTTCTTCTAGCAATATGCTTATGTTTGTAGTAGAAGGAATGATATTGATTGTTAGCTTTCATTTGAGGACAATGTTTCATTACATACAATATTACTACCATACTATTTTAATTTTTGCATCTATATTACTTTTTCGTAAGTTGTGTGTTTTCTTGCAAATATAAAGTCACACTTTACACGGTTCAACCTTTTAATTACAAGTTACGATTTAATTGTTGTTACGGAATTGATACAAGCTACAATGGAAAATATAATTTTGGCAAAAGGGGACTATGTTGATCTCCTTATTAATGATCAAGTCATTGGGCTAGGAAGGGTCGAATCTGCAGAGTCTAGCACTTATTATGTTGGAGAAAGGGTTAATGCTGGTTATGTTACAATTTTGATAATTGATGTAACTCAACCACATTTGATTGATGAGGATGTTAATGAAGGGGACATACATCCATGGAAGATCATGGATTTGAGACACAACATAGGTAAATAAAAATATTGAAGCATGTGTTATATATTATTGATAGCATAATAAATGTTTTTTTTGAGTAAATACTAACCTTATTTACATTTGTTTATAGGTGCAAATGTTTCTTCCACATTTTCTATTGGAGCCAAGGTAGATCTTCTGCAACATGGAGTGAAGGTGGGCGAGGGCTCCATATTCAATATAGAGCTTGGGCATGAAGTGCATGGAAAGATGGTAAAGAAAGGATGCATAGTGGTTAAAATTGAGAAGGTGTTAAAACATAATTCTCCTCTACCACATCCAATAGGATTTGAGCATACACTTGGGGGTGCATTAGAATCTTATGAAATATGGCCAGAATCAGATTTGGAGCCTCACTGTCATGATCATGCCACAAATATCCCCCAAGATAGGGTTAGATTCATATGTACAAAGGTTTCTCTTACAATGAATGCATGGGAACAAGCATGTGCATTGCCAAAGGAATGCTAGTTAATGTCTGCGAGGATGACATTGTTGAGGGTGAAACACTAGGTGAAATGGATTTTGGTGTTTCTCTAGAAGAGATAGATGGAAAATGTGAGATATAGAGAATTGGGGATAAGTCTATACACTGTTTGGTTAGATGGCCAATAAATAAGTTGGTGGACAATAAAGGTGTGATATTAAGGGTTAAGGAAAAGTTCAAGGAGCCACCCAAGGAAATGGTGATATGGGATGTTATAGAGGACACAAATCCCTTAAACAATTGGGATGGGTTCTTTTGTAATGAAAAAGATAGAAACTAAATTGATATGCATGTAACAAGGCCATATAAAAGGATTAAACGAGTTATGGCAACAAAAAAAATTGCACAATGTCAAACAAAAATAGATGAAGAGAAAGAAATTCAAGTTTTGGCAGCAGATGTATGTTGTAGAAAAGATTGTCTTCAACATGTGGATAGGAAGGCCATTGCAGGTGCTAGAATGGATATGAGACAAATAAATAAAAATGGTATTAGAGAAATTGTCTTGAACTCACTCATGTCAAACACAGTCATGTTGAAGGCCCATGGCCATGGCCATGGCTTACCACGTATTGCTAGAAATGTAAAGGACATGAAATTTAATGGGAATATTATTTGTAAGAAAGCATGGTATAAGATACCTAAAATTCCTCAAAGCACATTCTATAACTACCTGCATTATTTCCAACATGGACAGATCAAAGCTATTCATGGTAACACCAACACATGCAAAGCAAGAGCTCACACAGTGGCAGCCATAGAAATATTGCACAAACTTGTAATGGATAATTCAGATTTTTAACCAAAACAAACACGTCAAGTTGAAGAAGATGGAACATCTGCTCCTTTAAGATTACTTCCTTCAACTTACACACAAAATTAATTGTTAAAAGAGATCAATGAGGCTCCTCAAAAGCTCAATTACCCATCAATATCACAGTCAACAATGAGAAAGATTTGGAATACTAAGTTTCGAGATGTGGCATTTTCAAAGAACACCAACTTCAGTAAATGCAATGAATTTATTGTGTTGAAAGCACAAATGAAGTCAGCAACTACAAAAGAGTTGGAAGAAAAGGCACGAGGTAGGTTGAGGAAACATAACAAGATTGTTATGTGTGGAAGATATTGCTACTATGCCCATAGAATTATGTCAGAGCAGTTTCCAAAGGAGTATTTGAGCATTATCCATGATAAAATGGACAAAACAAAGACTTCAATCCCAAGGCTACGTGTCAAATCAAAATCTATTGTAGGAACAAATTTAGGTTTTTCATTGACAAGTATGCTTACACATGGGCATAAGGCAGGAGGTTTTGGTCATTTCTCCTTACCTTTTGTCCATATGGGATCACAATTTACTATTACATCTCTTGCAAAGTGCTTAAGGGACCTTGAAGACCCACAAATGGATATGTATGGTGATCTGCTTTATGAAAGTGGAATTTCAAGAAACCCACTTACAAATGCATTACTTGACAACTCTATTTACTCAAAATGTCAAGGGTACAAGGATGATTTTATATCTCATGGAAGTTCAAAAAGTCAAAATGTTGATTTTAAACCTCTTGCTCCACATTTGTTTTTACAGTTGGGCAATGCACCAAGTGATAATAAGAATCGTTACCTTTTCATGTTTCTATCACTTTTAACTGCACCTGGTGTCTTCATAACTATTGAGGTTGGGTTCTTGCCTGTGGGGAACAACCATGAAGACATAGATGGAACCTACGGAAGAATGTCTTCCAACCTAAAAAGTAAAGATATTTATTCTTTACCTGAAATGATGGATACATATCGCACAATTGAAGAAAATCGAGTGTTTCCACCAAAACTTATTGACAAGGTCTATGACTTCAAAAGTTTCCTTAATGGATACATCAAGGAGGGAAAAAATGCACTAGTTGGACATCTTAATGTCCAATACTTCCAATTTCTTGTACTCAATGATGTTCCAGTACTAAGGTACAAAGAATCAATTAGAGATATTGAGTGGTCAGAACCAGTTGAGCTATGGAATATAGATGATGAAGGCCAACCTATAATTCCCATAGGGAAGCCATCTTTCTTAGCTTCCAAATAGAATGATGTCTATTTAATAGAATTAAAGGAAGGGATAACATCATACATAAAAATGTGGAAAGACACTATTGGGAATGAGGATTCACCAATTGTTACATAGGAATGGAAAAATAAAGTAGTGTATTGGGAAAACGTTCTTGATACATTAGATGGAATCTATAATGATCATAGAATAATAGATCGAAGTGATTCATCTTCTGAGGATTTCTGGCCCAGGATAAGGCACATTGTTGAAGTTGATCATAATGCACTCCAAGTAATGTCAAGTATTATGGATGGAGATTTTGATAATGTGATAGATGAACCAATATATGTTGGACCCAAATGCAACAAGCCAAAACCAAATTTCAATCTGATGATTGATGTTGAGAAAGGAAAGATGTTGCTAGTTAGATCAGGAAATGACGATGCAGGAGAGATGATTTGGATGGAAAAATACATCTCAAATATATTTAGGGATAATGAAAGTGAGAATATTCATGTAAAGGTTGATTGGTGGAAGCCTATGTCAGGGAAATACAATGGAAAATTTTTAGAGCAATATTTGGTACCAAATCCTGATGACACAGAACTTGGCTCTATTCCAATTAATATCATAGTGTGGGCATGGATGCCAAATAAAGAACATTGCAAGAAGACCAAGATAAATAAATATGGTGTAGAAGCCATTCTTGATCTACTTGAGCGAATATCTTAAGAGTAGGTTTATATGATTCATGAATGTAATTTTTTTTTAAGGATATAATATACATTCATACACACTTTTCCATATTTGTTGTATATGAAATATTCTCTTCATATTCTTTTTGTAGGAGTTTTATATTATTTAATATTTCAATGTAATCATGTTTTATACAAATTACATGACAATGCCATAAAATATTTAAGTTTTCAAAGCTTTATTTGACCAACATGACTTCTCACCATATCAAATATGCATAATCAAATTCAATAATGCACTTTAGAACATCTTCTAAACTTGGTCTATTAAAAAAACAATGGAGTACCTAATTAGTATTCTATTTAATATAAACCATTTAAACACTTAATGAATAAATGCTAGACACTAGATATAGTGTTTGAGGTGAGTTTTTCTTAATTTTCCTTATTATAATTGATATAAATCAAATTCACTATCTTGTTGCACTCTAATTTATAAAAAAAAATATTTTGATCATTGAACAACACAATAGAATTATAAAATATTTCCTCTTATAGATTTTGAAGTGGTGCCAACATTGTACTAGTATAATTAATTTGTACTCAACGTAGGAAAAATAGTTTGTGTCAATTTAAAATGGTCAATAATAGTAAGAAAAACAATATTAGTATATTGTTAAATAACTTCATAGGTATGTTTTTTTTTGCAAAATTTATTATTCAAGAGTCAAATTTAATACATAAATATAAATGTTAATGATAATAGAAATAACGTAACTAATCTAAGTTTTAGATGAATGTTAATATGTTCTTTTCAATATAATATCCTTAAACACTATAGGAATAAAAACTAAACATTTGTAATAAATATCTTAGTCAATTTTCTCTCTTTCTTGTTGTATTTGAAAATAATCAAATTGTACTACTTTGTTACTATTCTAATTCATGATTGATTTTGATCATTAAAATGATTAGTAATTGAGATGAGAGGCTCATTTTACAACCCAATATGGGGGGGAAAATAAAAATTATGTTCTAAATAGAAAAATAAAAGAAATGAATATTTTGTAAAGTAATTAGAAGTATATAAAATGTGTGAATTAGATGTTTAAATTTTATACTTTTCAAAAAAATTCAGCTAGAGATACAGAGAAACTATTTCAAGATTTATGTTAACTAATTTATGTCAATATCAACTTCATATATATCTATATATAAGAAAAAAGTTTTTTATGGTTAAAATTTTTATTTGGTCACATATATACTCTATTTAGCATTCAAAAATACAGTTTCAACAATGAAAAATAACACATTGTATCTTTCGTTCAAAATATTTGCACATGAAGAAATTTGATCCCTACATCTCCACTTAAAATGGATCTATGATGGTATATATTGGACACATTACTATGATCATTTGTCATTAAATAACTTTATACTTAATATATAGCTTTCATATTAATCTATTATTCATTAAGTAAGCCTCGAGTTTTAAACATAAAATTACAAATAATAAATAAAAATAAATTATGCTACTACTCGCATTCAACATTTAATTTGACCTTAAAAAAATATTTTCTCCTCAACTCTAAAATGGTGCAAACTTCCTACAATAGTATGTAATGTTGATGGTGATAATGATAATTATCATCCACTAAGACCAAATATGGTATATAATAAGGTAAAAAGATATTACTAAATGTTATTTCGAATTTTATTGTTATGCTAAAAAAACATTAAAAGGAGTGTTTCAAGATCATCATAATTTTGTTTAGTTAAACAATCTCGAAGGTTGGTAGTGTCACAAATATTTTGAAATTTAATTCCAACATGAGTATAAACTGGATGATCTATGACAATTTTTAAATCTTCAACCATATTACTAGTGTTGCAAAGGTGATAGCCTTTTTATTGTGCTAACACTCATTTAGTAATAATCATAACTTATCACATACATGATATTTTACTATATATCGGATTATAATTAAATGGGTTAATAGTAGCAACATACACATCATTATTTTCATAAAATAACCTTAACAAACTTATCTTTTAACATAAACCATAAAAATATTAAAAATAGATAATGTAAAGAATCCACATTAAGATGTGAAATATTTTCTTTTGCAAGTTTATATAAATTTGTTTTATAAATTTTATCATGATAATTTTTACACAAAAATGGTGAATATCTACATTAAAATTAGTGAACTAAGTGACTTTCTAATTCCTCATTTCGAAAAACTTTAATCTAGTTAATGTTCTAAATAATGGTATATGTTAGACACATTACTAAGATCATTTGTCATTAAACAACTTTATGATATATATTAATCTATTATTATTTAAGCAAGCCTCAATCTGCTACTCACATTCAACATTTAATTTGATCCTAATTTTTTTTTTCTCCTCAACTCTAAAATAGTGCAAACTTCCTACAATAGTATGTAATTATGATGGTGATAATGATGATTATCATCCACTAAGACCAAATAAGGTATATAAGAAGGTAAAAGGATATTACTAAAAGTTATTTTGAATTTTATTGTTATGCTCAAAATGCATTAAAAGAAGTGTTTCAAGATCATCGTAATTTTGTTTAGTTAAACAATCAAGAAAGTTGGTAGTGTCACAAATATTTGAAATTTAATTCCAATATGAGTATAAAATGGATGATCTATGAGAGTTTTTTAATCTTCAACCATATTACTAGTGTTGCAAAGGTGATAGACTTTTAAATTGTGCTAACACTCCTTTAGTAATAATCATAACTTAACGCATACATGATATGTACTATATCGGATTATAATTAAATGGGTTAATAATAGTAGCATACACCATTAGTTTCATAAAATAACCTTAACAAACTTATCTTTTAGTATAAACCATAAACCATAAAAAAATATTAAAATAGTTAATGTAAGGAATCCAAATTAAGATGTGAAAGATTTGCTTTTGCAAGTTTATATAAATTTGTTTTATAAATTTTATCATGATAATTTTACACAAAAAATGGTGAATATCTACATTAAATTAGTGAACTAAGTGACTTTCTAATTCCTCATTTTGAAAAAACTTAATATAGTTAAAGTTCTAAATAATGGTATATATTGGACACATCACTAAGATCATTTGTCATTAAATAACTTTATACTTAATATGTGTCTTGCATATTAATCTATTATTCATTAAGCAAGCCTCAATCAACTTTTTTATTAACATAAAAGTACAAATAATAAATAAAAATAAATTATGCTACTACTCACATTCAACATTTAATTTGATACTATTTTTTTTTCTCCTCAACTCTAAAATGGTGCAAACTTCCTACAATAGTATGTAATTATGATGGTGATAATGATGATTATCATCCACTAAGACCAAAAATGGTATATAAGAAGGTAAAAAGATATTACTAAAAGTTATTTCGAATTTTATTGTTAATATGCTCAAAAAGTATTAAAAGAAGTGTTTCAAGATCATCATAATTTTGTTTAGTTAAACAATCAAGAAGGTTGGTAGCGTCACAAATATTTTGAAATTTAATTCCAATATGAGTATAAACAGGATGATCTATGAGTTTTTTAATCTTCAACCATATTATTAGTGTTGCAAAGGTGATAGACTTTTAAATTGTGCCAACGCTTTCTTAGTAATAATTATAGCTTAACACATACATGATATTTACTATATCTTATTATAATTAAATGGGTTAATTATAGTAAAATACACATCATTATTTTCATAAAATAACCTTAAAAAACTTATCTTTTAATATAAACCATAAAAACTATTAAAATAGATAATGTAAGGAATCCAAGGTTAAGATGTGAAAGATTTGCTTTAGCAAGTTTATATAATATTTTTTTATAAATCTTATCATGATAATTTTTACACAAAAAATGGTGAATATCTACATTAAAATTAGTGAACTAAGTGACTTTCTAATTCCTCATTTTGAAAAAACTTAATCTAGTTAAAGTTCTAAATTCTAGATCCATTGAAAGCTTCCAAATTTAATGAAATATGTGTTATATCTTTTTTTTGGTTTGTTCTCATGTTTCCTTAGTTTGGGTTGAGTTACTAGTCCTGGAGCCTTGTTTGGACAAATTCTCTAGAGTACCAGCTTTCATTGAGTTACTAGTCCTTGAGCCTTCGTTGGACAAATGCTCTGGAGCCCTGTACCAGGTTGGGTTGAGTTACTAGCCTTGGAGCCTTGGTTGGACAAACGCTCTGGAGCCCTGTACCATCTTACGTTGAGTTACTAGTCTTGGAACCTTGGTTGGACAAACTTTCTAGAGCCATGTACAAGCTTGGGTTGAGTTACTAGTCCTAGAGCTTTGGTTGGACAAACACTCTGGAACCTGGTAAAATTTGTGGGTTGAGTTACTAGTCCTAGAGCCTTGGTTGAAAAGACACTCTAGAGCCCTAGAAGGCTTGGATAGAGATAGATGTGATGCTTGTTTTGTTATCTCTGGCCATGAGGTGGAATCATTATTTAATGGGTTGAGGTGGATGACCTCTGGGAGCCCTGGATGAGTTTTGATTGATGTGCTTTATGAGATCCCACATTCATTCTTTGAATATGGCATGGGAGTGAATTGCTGAAGAGAGATTTGGCTCAACCATTCTACGGTTGGTTAAAGCGTGGTAGTCCCATCTCCATTGTTTCATTTCATTCACTAATGAGAAATTCTTTCCCTTGATTTTCATGTGTAAAGGTATTGATGTATTTATGGCTTTGGTGGCTAATATGTTTATTGTATTTTTTGTCCTATTATGCTGGTTATATGAACATTTTATGACAGTAGCTATGTATGGCTTTTAGCATGTTTTTACTTGTATGGAAATGGATAATGTATCTATGACCTAACAGATGATAATTCAAAAAATGGCATGAGGGAACAATGGTTCATAGAGATTCTTAGATAAATATGAGATCTCTACACTTAATTATGTTGTTTACACCTGTAGGTTACATGTCGATGATATATTTCACAAAATGCCTGACATGGCTAGTAGGGATCCATTCAAGGTCTTCAACAAGTATTTTATTTAGTACTTTAATTTCCATGTTACTTTACTAATTTGAAAAGAGGGATTAGTTATGGGGTAGTATCCTGGGCTCTAGGCCTGAAAAACTAGCTCAAATCCTAGAGTTGATGGCACAACATTGACAATTTTGGTCTACAGTCGATAGCAGGGAGGCCTGTGAGAGAAACTTTAGGTTGTTAGTTGCTCGCCCTCCCATAGCGTGAGAGAAACTATAGCCCAAGAGACCTAAAACAACAGTGGGTCCCAGGGACAGGCTGTCTCAGCGGCTAACTTGTCCTCTGAGCATTTTGTTGTTGATTTTGGATTTTTGTATGTTGTGTTTCTGTCGGTTCCACTTCCATAATGTGACTTAGGAGGTCAAATCATATCATAGTGTCCTCTCGTCGCATGTTTACCTCGGTTGGCTAGTTCCTTGGGTAGATGTGGGAGGAAGATGTTAGAGAGTGGTATCAAAGCATGGTTCAGCCCTTAGACTAGATGGGCTGTTTGTTGATCATGCATGCATGTCAATTGCATGTGTCTCTCTTACACTTATTATTGTAGTGTTTCATCTTCAATGATGTACGAAAAGAACCCACATAAGATTATGGATGAAAAATAATTTCAACAATAGAAATGACCGCTAAACAATGTAGATCTGCCACTATTGATAGAAACAAAACCTTCCAAAATTATGATCCATGCTACGATCATAGTTAAACAGTGAAAGAAAGAGTAATAACCCCAAACATCCAATCGAAACCAGATATGTAAAGAATAATTTAATAATAACACCTATGAAGAGAACATATAGATGTTACCAGTCCCCCTCTATGGGATGGTTCTTGGCTATCCTCAAATGTCATCAGCTTTTGTAGAGTCTCTCTCCTCCATAATGCATAAACCCAAGAAAAATATGGTGTCCGAGAATGAAAATAATCAGAGTTACAACAGTGACTGTAAGAATGAAAATAATCAAAAGTAAATAACAAATGGAAAACCCTTCTATTTATAACAAAACATTGGGTTATCCTCGAATAATGAGCAATAATAAAGTATTATTGATCCCATTCTTGGAATAACCACTTGGAATATTTTTATATATTTGTTTAGGAGGGAAAAAGTATTTAAACTTTTATTTGGAAATAATAAATAAATAAATGATTTATTTATTATTTTAAGGAATTAGTTAAGGAATAATAAATGAATAAGGATTTATTTAATTATTCCCAAGGCATTTAGTCAAATTTGACAAAGAATAATAATTAATTAATTATTCTTAGAGAAAAATAAGAAAAATAATCATTTATCAGTTTATTTTTCATGATTGGGTCAAATATGACCAGGAATAATAATAAAACAATGGTTAAATTAATTATTCCTAGAATAAAAACAAATAAAAATTGGTTTATTTAATTATTCTTCATGGGTTTAACTATAAATTACTTTACCAATATGGTTTATTATGTAATTTATCATAGTGAAAGCAATCTTACTATGGTAAAATTGACTTTACATGATGTACTTCGATCCATCTAGTAAATTAGGCTAGATGACCAATTTTTTTCGTGATAACAGATTTTCCCCAACATATGAGTCTTAGGAGCAAAACATACGACTGATTTATGTCATAAAGATAACACAGGGGAGAGAGAGAGAGAGAGAGAGAGAGAGAGAGAGAGAGACCAATAAAGTTGAATTGAAATAGGATAGGGACAAAGGGGGAGAGACTAATGCAAGTGTCCTTTTATGATGTGGTACCAGACCTCAATGAGGCGGGGGAGGCATACCCATAATTTCCGAGATAACTTAGTAAAAAAATAATGGTTCACCCAGAAATATAAAACTAAGCAATGAAGTACATGCTAAATGCTACATGACATGTTGGCATAACAGAGCCAGAAAATAATCCTATATGTCCCATATAAATAATACACCTAGAAAAATATGAGTCAGGACTAAATATAATAATATCCGAGTAGATGAGATACAAAGCCCCTTCCTTCAAAAAATGGGTGGGAGGGAGGGTGAACAACTAGAGAAGCCTTGCTGAGCAAGCAAGGGCTCTGCAAAACTGAATGGATCATCTAGAGGAGACATGCATGCTATGAACATTGCGATCAGTAGGAACTAAACCCATCAACTTTGTGGAAGTTCATCTTAGGATGTAGCATAGCAGGTATGCATCCGGGTATGTGGGGGGCTACCTAAAGGGCCACCCCCTCGTGAGGTCTGAAACATCTCACACACACTTGGGAATCAATGGTACAATATGCTACATCACTCAACCATAAAGTGTATGAATCAATAACATGAAACAACCAAGTCAAAGGGAAATAATAAGTTCCTCTACTTGATCCAAGGCGTCAAACAAAAATGGAAGCTCTAACCAAGATATGCCGCCCTCTAGGCCGTTCTTCTGGAATAAATGAGCTAATATCGATAGAATAGGGTCCGTGATAGATGAGGCAATGAGGATTATCAACTAAAGCATGAGGGAAAATAGTAATGTGATTGATGGAATAACACCAGGGATAATGGGGAAAAGGGGGACTAAGGGTAAAACATATGACTACCTTTGTTAGAGCATAAAGTGCATGGTTGACCTGCCAGTAACTAACTCAACTCCGGAGGGGATGGGGACAATATGACTGGATACCAAAATGGGTAACACAGAATGGACAATATGCAAATATGGATGGAATACTGTGACATGATATGATGGGAGATGAAATAGACTACAATAATGAAAGGTTGACTCATCACGGTTGATCTGAACGAGGGTGACTCGATGATTCTTCCACGTAGACTAGGCCCTGTGGGGACCATCAAAACATGAGTAAATTATGGTTTCTCATGATGAAAGTCGAAATATGGTACGAAAATTATTAGGAGGTGGAACTTGAAGTACAAGTGTCGATTTATGACAAAATTTGATTTTGAGAGGTGACGAAGTGACCATTCTTGGAAAAAAGGCTTCCCAGTGAAGTGTCAAATCATAAAAAACTGAGGAAGATCCATTATAGCACTTGGTGAGAGCTGTCCAACGGTGCTGATGGTTCTTCAAATGAAGCTATGGTAGTAGAAAAACCAACCATTGGAATTGGGATCGACAAATTTCACACAAGCGGCATTACTTGTCTAAATATGGACTTACAACTTCTTGGAATGATGGTTCCTGGTGAAGCATTAAGGGAAGAGGAAAATGAGAATGAACTATTACAGGAGGTCTAGAATCATTCTCACCCACGAAGTCAAGCATGGGGAATATGTGGACATAGAATAAAATATTTGAAGATGTGTTATCAGATGTCTACAATATTTGATGTGCATATGGCTCGTCAGAGAGGCCTGTAGGAAACACTATCCAAGGAATAGGAGGATAATCGACCATACCTAGATCTAGTGGGATCTAGGTTGAGACTTACGTGAGAAGATGGCCAAGGGAGAAACATCATGCCCCGAAGAATGGGATACTGATTTTGGATGCAAAGGTGGGAATGATGTACCCTAGCAAGGGGAGTTTGTGGAGTGCCATTGTGTTCAAAGTGGAGATGTAGGGGCCTATGTGCCCCGCAATATGCTATGGGTGTACTAGATGTATTTAGAGTTATGGGCTCCAAATACTTATATGATACATAATATGGTAATGCATTCTATGTGACAATGATGGTTCGGGATTCGTGTGGTTATCGTCTATGGTATACATGTGTTAAATGACAATCTAGAATGTTGTTTGCAATGGTATCTACATAGTGATTTTGGGCTCTAGCCACATGAATGAAAGTAATGGTTTCAAATTCAAGTACCAATAGCTTCACTCATAGATATTTTCTAAATAAGACTTGGTTATGCACATGATACACACCATTCAATTGCATGACAAGTAGCAAGGAATATAAATGAACATGAAGATGAAGGATGTGATGAGAGAGGGCATCGTCTAACAAACCTATCACTGCATCATATTTGTCTTGATTATTGGTGATAGATCTAATGCACACGCCGTTTGATGGGACTAATGTATGCAAGGGGGTAAAAATTGTCTAGGCTGTTGAGGCTAGATTTTGGGAGAAGTGACTCAGACCATTGACATGGCTGATATATAGTGTGGATGATGATCCATCTGAAAGGTGCAAAAGGCAACGGATGATATGATGCGATCTACCCAACTTTATGGAAGAAATAAATATATTAAAATCCAAGGGATGTGTTGTGAGTAACATTTCTAGAGGTAGAGCACATTGGGAGAATTAGGAAGGAGACATCCTTCGAAACCCTTGCAAAGGAATGCCCACTTACTCAAGTGTAGGGGTAATCAGGGATAGAAATAGTTTCCATGGTGTGCTCATTAGGCTGGGAGTTGGGCAGACAGGAGGAAGACTATCTACATGATGCAGCGGCATTACCTAGTGCATCAACCTGAGGAATAAGGTTCACATATGAATCATCTTGAATGGTAGGCGATGGACTGGTAGATGGAGGGTCTCATGATGTTGAAACCTCGGAATCTATCAAAAAAGGTTTGATAGAAATGCATGTAGCAAACTCAGGAAGGTTTGTCGGTGAGGAACTCAAGGATAATGACAGGTAAATAATGGGGACTATGGCGTCCATCATTTCGACATCAGGGGGATCACAATAGAAGTTCCAGAGTTTCCCTATCCTGGTTGATTGGTGGTACTAGAATCCACAGGTAGAGGAGCAGAGGTTCCACTATGAGTGTCCTCGTAGTCGTGAATCACCCCAAGGCAATCGCAAAACTCATCGAGATGAGGGAATCAATGGGAGTAGTAACCATGAATATCACAGAGGCCACAAGGGTGGTTTGTATGAAGCGTTTTGAGTATCTTAGGTGGGACTCATATGTTAACATGGGCTTCTAGAATATTCGACTCAAGGAATGCTTCATGAACCAATGGTTTAGGTTGAGGAAGCTCAGGAAAATTGTTGGTCGCATACCCAACAACTTCACACAAAGCACACAGGGGTGTCAACTTTGGGGCCTTAGGGACTGGAGGAGCTTGGGGAGCCTTATCTTTCGAATATTTCCTTTTATCTTTTCCCCCCTAACCAGATGATTTCGTAATGTAGGTTTTAACCCTGTACAAAAATTACCTGCATACAAATTCTAAAGCATAGAAAATAAATAATGTGAGAGAATAACACATATACACAGAGATTTTCCCTTGGATCGAAAAACTGGAACTACGAGCTTGATTTTTCATTATGTTCCTCTCAATGTTACAATACATATTTATACATGTCAAGCATCCAATACCATTGACCGAAAACCATTTCTTCCAAAACCATGGACCAAAAACCATCACGTCCAAAACCATGGACCAAAAACCATCGCGTACAAAAAACATGTGTAGAAACCATGCAAAAAACCATAAGTGGGTCCGCCCAACCTAACATAGGGTCCAAAACCAAAATTTTCTACGGTGCTGCCCCAGACCCCATAAAGTGGGGTTATGAGTATGCCTCAAACCCCCTGTGACCCCCACCCCCCACTACACAATTAGCGCAACAAAGGGGGGCTCTACCCCCACTCTAACCTCCCTAGTTAACTACATGGGCTAGTCGTGGAAAGAATATAACACAAACAAAAATTCCCCCACTTGTTTTTTTCTTTTCACAGGGGGCCACAAGAGATCTTAGTCATTTTTTCACCCCTGAAATGCCCATTGTCTCTCTACACCAAGAGAACTTCTCAAAGCTCACAGATTTTGTCAATGCATTTGCAGTATTCATCAAAGTGTCCACCTTTACCAGTAACACCTTTTTGTCTTCTATCATATCCCTCAGAAAGTGAAACTGAACATTAATGTACTTTGTCCTTGAATGATATGTAGGGTTCTTTCCCAAGAAAATTGCACTTTGGCTGTCACAGTCTATCCTTATAGCTCCCTGTACTAACCCCATACTTGAACACAAACTCTGCAACCAAACTACTTCCTTGCTTGCATGAGTGGTTGCCATGTATTCTGCCTCTATAGTTGATAATGCCACTAGATATTGTTTCTTACTCATCCAACTGACTGCACCTCCAAATACGTTAAACACATACCCACTTGTAGATCTTTTCTGATCTAGATCTCCAACCCATTTTGCATCAACAAAGCCACAGATATCCAATACTCTGTCCAATCATGGTCTTCCTTGGTAGCACAAACCATAATCACTAGTGCCACACAAATCTCTAAAAACCTTCCTTCACTGCTGTCC
Organism: Pinus taeda; assembly: GCA_000404065.3. NCBI lineage: Eukaryota > Viridiplantae > Streptophyta > Pinopsida > Pinales > Pinaceae > Pinus > Pinus taeda. Next base: position 70,729 of record APFE031524611.1, read on the forward strand.
AATGCTCCTTCCCTGGTTTTGACATAAACCTGCTCAATACTCCCACTGCATGTGCAATGTCTGGTCTAGTAACAGACCATTGCATACATCAAGCTACCAACTGCACTTGCATATGGAACATGGGACATGTCCTCTTCCTCTTCTTGTGTCTTGGGACACTATTCAACATATAACCTCACACCTACAGGAATAAGAACCATCACTGGTTTACTATCATGCATGTTAAACCTATGCAATATTGTCTCAACATACTTCCTCTTGTTTAACCAGAGCTTCCTCTTTGTCTGATCTCTTTTAATTTCCATGCCCAAAATATAGTTTGCAGCACCAAGATCTTTCATGTTGAATTTGGAGGACAATTGGGTCTTCACATTCACGAAATTTGGCATGAAGGAGGAGCACATTGAAGCTATTGACCAAATTTCGTCAATGTACTCCTCCTTCGTGCCATGTTAAATTTGGAGGACAATTACTTGAGGCCATTCCCAAGATCCCAAAGGGACCATTACGCCATAATGCGGCTTCTAGCTTCCCATACATACAGTATAATACAAAACTTGGCACAATCACCTACTACCATGTCAACAATGGAAGTCCTCCAGTCGTGCCCTTCCCAAAAGAAGGCTCTACTAACTACCTTGGCTGTAGTGGATCCTTCCAATGATCACTTCATTTTGTTCCTGGTTGATACATCATAGCATCCCCCATTGCTTTCATCTATTGCTTTCCAGATACCAATTAGAGTCTGTAATGCCAACATCTGCAGATGCATTATTGATGAAGGTGCATCCACGTATATGATGTTCACTGTTGTTTGGAAACAACTCAAGTCACCTAAGTTCTCCCCCTCCACCATCACCTTACGTGCTTGGGATGGACACTCCTCCCAACCCCTTAAGTGGCATCGAAGGAGGAGCACATTGACGAAATTGGGTCAATAGCTTCATACCCATGTTGTACCGGAGAGATAATGGGAAATATGATAAGAATGCTTTAGCAAGTGTTGCAAAAATGAAATGAGAGGCGAAGGGCTTGCATACATACCATTTTACAGTGTCTCCAATGAGCGTGCATTGGAAGAGCCGAAGACAAATGGAGTCATTGGTTATGGAGTGGGATCAACACCACATGTGGAAGGACCAAACATGGTTGGTAGGATCCTCTCTAGAAATACCCTCAAACTTTGGGATGTCTAAGGGAAGCTTATTTGGCATAGAGGGCCAACCAGCATCATGGTGTATTGGGTCGTTTATCAACTGGTTAAGATCCGGTAGACTTAACACAGCCATAAAGGGGAGCATGGGGTTTGCTGAAACGGTTCCTGAGATTGTTCTGCCTGATGTGACCACTGATTTAATGCCGGAGCCACCACCAGTTTGGGCTCTTGCAGTAGCTGTGGGTCTAGACATGGTGATGATATGCAGTGAAGGAGGCTTGGAATTAGATGAGGAATCAGAAGGACCAGGAGAAGAGTGAGGATGGGGACTCAGAGGGCTATCAATAGTCTTTGTGACTCGTGCCTTGGTGGTGTAATGATGGAAGAACACATAGAACATAGAAATGGTGAAGGGAGATCAAGAATATATCTTTTGTCTCTGATTCGGTGAGATAAATTTATTATGTTAAGTCTTCGCTCAACGGTGTAAACCAAGCACCCTTCACTTAAGGTGTGCTTGTGTGTGCAAGTGTATTAATTGATTAAGACCATATCATGTTTGTAAAAAAAGAAAAAAACTTGCTACAAATAAACTAAAATAAATAACAAAAAATAAGCAACAAAATAATTAGCTAAAACCCACTCAAACTAGGTTTTCAAACACTGTACTACTTGGTGGCTAAACCGATGGAAAATGCACTGAAATGGTCAAGAGATCTGAGTGTTGGCATGACTGGGATCAAGTGACTCTAAGGTGCTAGATAGTGGTGCAGCAACAACAAAAAACTAGAGGGGAAGATCACTGCAAAAAGGTAGGGAGATGGGTGAAACACCTAGGGAAACCGATGGGACCCTAAGGGAATGACCAAACAAGTTTAAATGTGAAACTATGGATGGTAGAAACCTATCTTATTAGATTTGAAAAAAAAGGTTATAGATCTGGAAAATGTCGATGAATGTGCTACAGAAAATCAGACTTATCACTCAGTTAAACTCCTCTTAGAAAGGTGGAAGTGTACTGGAAGACTTAGGGGAGGCTAAATTCGACTTTGACGAGTAAAACAAAATGGATCAAGGCCTAAGAGAGATGAGATAGAGATCTAACACACAATAAACAACTCTCAACAAAACCCAAAAATAGATTTGAGAACAACCCTAAAACCCATAAATTGCAAGTTCTGGCCTGGTTTTTGATGAAATCGCACTTTTTGGGCTGAAAGTTATGTTTTGAAGCCCATATCGCACATTTTGGGCTGAAAACTATGATTTCTATTCTGAGACTCCTGGTTTAGAAATTTAAAAAAAAAAGTGTCACCTTTGTCACGACTAGTTTCTCTGACCTGTGGAAATGACCCTAAAGCTTGTGAAAGTCAGAAATTTATCTGCTCTAGGGTTAGAACACTAGCAAACATTAATAGAATTGAAAAAAATAAGAAACACCAAACTGAAAACCAAAGGTCACCCAATTTTATGGTTCTGAGGTATAAACCCTAATAGAGTCACCAATTTGTCGTAGTGTTTCCTTCTCAATGATGTACAAAAAGAACCCACTTAAGATTGTGGATGAAAAACAATCTCAACAATAGAAATGAATGTCAAACATTGTAGGTCTGTGGTTATTGATAGAAATAAAACCTACCAAAATTCCATCTATGCTACGATCATAGTTAAACAGTGAAAGAAAGAGTAATAATCCCAAACATCCAATGGAAACTAGATATGTAAAGAATAATTTAATAATAACATCTGTGAGGAGAACATATAAATGTTACTAGTCCCCCTCTATGGGATGGTTTACTGTCTTCAGCTTTTGTAGAGTCTCTCTCTTCTATAATGCATAAACCCAACAAAAATATGTTGTGCGACAACGAAAATAATCAGTTACAACAGTGAGTGCAACAATGAAAATAATCAAAAGTGAATATTGAATGGAAAACTCTTCTATTTATAACAAAATATTGAGTTATCTGCAAATAATGAGCAAAAATAAAATATTATTGATCCCATTCTTGGAATAACCACTTGGAATATTTTATTATATTTGTTTAGGAGGGAAAAAGTATTTAAACTTTTATTTAGAAATAATAAATAAATAAATTATTTATTTACTATCTCAAGGAACTAGTTAAGGAATAATAACCAAATAAGGATTTATTTAACTATCCCTAAGGGATTTAGTCAAATTTGACAAATAATAATAATTAATTAGTGATTAATTAATTATTCCTAGAGAAAATTAAGATAAATAATGCTTTCTGTATTTATTTTTCATGATTGGGTCAAATATGACCAGGAATAATAATAAAACAATGGTCAAATTAATTATTCCTAGAAGAAGCTCAAATAAATAGTGGTTTATTTAATTATTCTTCATGGGTTTGGCTATAAATTACTTAACAAAGGTGATTTATTAAGTAATTTCTCACATTGGAAGCAATTTTACTATGGTAAAATTGGCTTTACATGGTGTACTTCGATCCATCTAGTAAATTAGGCTAGATGATCAATGTTTTGGTGATAACACTTATATACTTGTTATATTTTCTTGGTAATTGATTAGGGTTGTAGTATGGTTATCATGGAAAGTTTGTTATGAGTTTCATGAAGTATAATTGAAATATGTGACTAACTATGTATGGATTGTATGTTTCCTACATGTTGATTTTATGGTACCTACTTACATCCTTGTATGTTAGGTTATGTTTTTTAATATTTTGATTACATGCATCAGTGTTGTAGGTTTATTACAAAAACTGATCAATTCTTACCAACTACATTCAGTTATGCTTATTTGTAGTTGGTTTGGCATTGCATATGCATACTTCTGGTTGCATATGGAAATGTGTACAATGGAGTAATGATAGTTGTCATGCATGAGGTCATAGCATGGATTGTTGATATGGCCTTGCACTGCTGACTGCATCCTAGTTAGGGTGATGTTTATGTGTTGATACGTTTACTTGTGTATGTATATATGTTGTTATGATTATGTTATGCATGTATCACATTGATTTGGTGCTCTTGCAGACAAGGTATCCTCCCCAAGCTATAATAAGGTACATTGGTTTATTGCAACTCGGTTAATCTAACATATTATGCCTTGCAGGAATAAATATCAAATGGATAGCAAGATGGTTGACTATAGAGACTCTTCCTACGAATTTGAAGAATAGTATGGTGTTGGGAACCCCTCTGACTTGGAAGTTACATTGGTAAGTTTAAAGGAGGAGATAAGGAGTTGTAAGGAAGATAATGATAGAATCATATAGTCATAGGAAAATTTACCAGAGGTGAATGCAGTAATACTTCAAATCTTGTCAGATTTGTGGCAACAAGGACCACCACAAATTAGTAATGCGTAGGAAGATAAAATGAATGGGGTATATGGTAGTAGATCCCATGGTGGTCATTGATCGGAAAGAGATGCTATAGTTAGACATGGAAAACTGTTGGACACTCTTGAGAGTTGAAGGGATGGATAGAGGCATGATTCTAGTTCTGATTCAGATATGCACTATGATCATCACCAATATCATCCTTATAGGAGGTGTGATAGGGGGTATTTGTCGGATGAATTTAGGAAAGAAAAGAAACATACTTTTGATGGAGAGATAAACAGATCACAAGATGTAGAGGCATGGTTGCTTGGTATGAAGTTTTTTAGGTTGCATGATTACTCAAAGAACATGAAAGATACAGTGGCTACGTTCAGTCTTAAAGGTAAAGAATACATCTAGTGGGAAGATGTGAAGAATGTCAAGGACATAATTGAGGAAGATCTGACCTAGATCGAATTTGAACGATTATTAAAGAATAAGTATTTTTTGAAGAGATATGTTGATGATAGGGAAAAATAATTATATGAAATAAATATGGGATCCATGACATACGATGAGTACACCAATGAGTTCTTGGAATCGTTGAGGTATGTGCCTTACCTCAAGGAGGAGAATTCTAAGATTCAAAGATTCATTAGTGGATTGTTGGTTTCATTCAAGGAAAAGATTGAATTTGATTAGCCTAGATCATTGCAAGAGGTCATTTGAAAGCTAAAGCATTGGTATGAATAATGGAAGTTCATAACTAAGACTAAGACAGAATAGAGAGGTAATGTAAAGAAAAAAGGAAAATGGGATAAAAAGCGGTCAAGGCCATAGGGTATAGATAATAGGGAGAATGTTGAGCCACCTAATAAGTTCAATGCATCAGATAGAGGACAAGGGAATCGGCCTTAGTAATAGAGTAAGAACCTTGTGCATTGATGGAATTGTGGAAAATATCACCTTAGGAGAGATTTTCCGCAACATCAGAATGCTAGACCTTAGATATATAGTGCATAGGAGGTGCAGGCTATTCGAGATGTAGGCTAGATTATTCATCATATCTATGTAGTTGTAGACAATAGGAAAGCATAGCATTAGATATCTATCATTGATATGGACAGTAAACTCTGTGATCAAGCTATTTCTATTTTTATTGACCTTGGACCTAATTATAACTATGTTAGTCCTAACTAGGTGGATAAGTGTGGTTTGAGTAAGGAATTGCATGCAGAGTCTTGGTTCGTGAAGTTGGTTATAGGTACGAAGAAGTGAGTTCATCATTGGGTAAGAGCTTGTGCATTTTAATTGAATGGTATGCCTACCGCAACACATTTGAATGTAATACCATTAGGTTCATGCAATTTGTTGTTGGGAATGGATTGGTTGTATCTTCATAGAACAAAGGTTGATTGCTATGAAAAATCCATTGAGTATGTTGATGACAATGAGGAACCAAGAGTTTTGCAAGGTAAGAAGAAATCCACATTAGTTAGTATGGTGACAATTATGCAAGAAAATCGTAGCCCTAAGAAAGGGTGCAAGCTATTTGCAGTATATATTTCTAGTGATAAGGGTAAGGAGGTTGAGGATGCAGATGTGTTGAATAAATACCTAATTTAATAGTGGTTCAAGGATGTATTTCCTGAGGATACCACAGAGTTTCCACTTGATAGGGAGGTAGAATTTTCTATCAATTTAGTCCCAAGGGTAGCTCAAGCATCGAAAACACCTTATAGGATGAGCACACCTGAGCTAGTTGAGTTACAAATTGCAATTGAAGGAGATGTTGGACAAGGGATACATTAGGCCAAGTGTATCACCTTCGGTTGCACCGGTCTTGGTTCTGAAGAAGAAAGATGGTACCCTCAGATTATGTATTGATTACAGGAAGTTGAACAAAGTGACTATGAATAACAGGTACCTGTTAGCCTTATTAGTATGTGGCCCAAAATGGATCCAAAACACTATCGATGTCTTCAAAATTTGCTTAAGGGTCATTCAAATATAAAAAAATTTGCATGCCAAGAGCCCTTAGAATGGCGAAAAATCACTATTGAGAGGGAGAAAACCAGAGAAAAGAGTGAAAAACCAAGTATCGAAGGCATAAACAGAGAAATGCATAGCAGTCGTCCAATCTGGCTGATCAACGGTCCAGATCCGATCGGTGGGTAGCAATTGGAAGTCGTAGTCAGTAGACACAATTGGCATAGGAAGCCGGCCAATTAAGGGCAGACCGAGTGGAACTTGTGATGGTGATCAGCGATGCAATGTGTGTCGTCGATCAAGCATGCATATCGACGACCCACATCACATCTGAGGATCGCTATCAGATATTAACAAAACATGCTAGCAATGGCCTAGGGCATGAGCATAGGTGATTGCGATCAGATCGCATCGCTATATCGCATCGGGGCAACACGATGGAATAGGGCCTTTACACATATATGTGTGCAACCCAATGAACTGGACCCAACGATATTCTAAATATTATTTCATAATATTTGAGGTCTGCAGAAAGGCCACTTTCAATGCATTTTTGTAGTTTGACGTATTTTCTAAAAGACAAAGGGGAACCTTGGGGTAGCACCAATGCAATAAAACCTAGACTTGAAGGGGTTTGGGAATGAAAATATATAAAATTTCAGTTCCACCAAAGCCAATTTTTCATGTATTTTCAGTGTTTTTTAAACATATTCCAAAAATACAAAGGGAAGCAAGGGAACATGCCACTTGTGATTTGTGATAGCGATAAGGATGTGCCCAATAGAGGAATGAACAGAGCTTGGTGGGATTTGCACAGTTGAATGCATTTTTCTATGTAAAATAGAAAAGGGGCTGTTGCAGGGATATCATAGGCCCGATAGCCATTCCATTGCAGGTACAAATGGAAAACATATCCTTAGAAGCATCTAGCGATGATTTCTAGTGCTGGAAGAGGAATTCGACTGGGAGACATCTGGCAGAGGATAGAGTCCGGAAGGGGAAAAAGCCCATCACAATGCAGCTAAATCAACCCAAAGAGATCATGGAGCATCGCTGGCATGAGCTAGCTTCCAGACAATGCAACCAACTACCAGAATGAATTTACTCTATTGTTAGAAGAAGAAACCTCCAAGCCCATTTGTGCTTAATCATGGCATCAGACAGTTAAAAAAATAGAGAGGATAGATTAAGACACTCCAAGCTTTTGAGAGCTCAAGGGAGTTGTAAAAGGCCTATAAATAGCTAAAAGTTAAAGGTATGAAGGGTTCAACTTTGGGTAATGTGGATATTTTTCTACTCAAGCTTCTCATCTTCATTCTAGCAATATAAGCTTCTTTTGCTATCACATGTTCAACTTCCATTTTCTTTTATGTTCTAAGCTTGCACTTGAATAGTTTGTTCATGTTTTATTTTGTGTCTAATTCCAGATAACTATCATCTTATCTATACGTTTATAAATTAGATTTGTAAACTTCATTTACTACTTGTACCTAGCCATTCGTATGTGTTTATATATGCATCTACTGGTATAGTCAGTATTCTCCATTTATTCATTGAATCTACGAACTATTGAGCATTAGTGGTCTAAAGCCTCATAACACTAAGGGTGTTCATGCATGTCTTGAGTAAAAAAAAAGAGTTGAAAAATTCATCCCACTTGATCCAAACCATCATCCATTTCAATAGTTCAGAGAATGATATTGACGATTATATGTTACTAGGCATCTCCGATCTGTAGCCTAGGAGAGATTCCTGGAGTGATAACATAATTGGCATCATTGTCGGGGAAAGGAGACTAAATCTCAGCTTCCCTGGGAGATGACACAGATCTAGCTTTGATGATAGAAAATGTCTGGGCACTTTTTGGTTGTAATCATCTATCTTGCGACTCTACTGAAGGACAAACCTCTTGGTGACTCCACTTCATAGTTCTAGCTCAGCTTGTGAGGCATACTCAGAGAAATTTTTAGAAGTCACAAGCTGACCCAGTACCTAACTCTGAAAAAATCATAAAAGTAAGAAAGGCATTGCAGAAAGGAGCATCAGGTTCAAGTAAACCTAAACAATATTCCATATCTCTTCAAGAAAATCCTGCAATAGAACAAATACATGTTGAGAGTATAGCATCTAAGACTAGCAATGAAGAAAAGCTCTCAGAGATTCATAAAGTTCCTTATTCTTTAGGTTCTCCTTTTGTTGTAAGACCAAAGGAAACCACTCCTCCTATCCATAATACTCCTTTACTCTTATCAATTACTCCTCAGCCCTCTATCATTTAGACTACCAATATCCTTATAGCCACCACATCTATGGCATGACCACAAGCAGCTACCAAAATGGAAAGAATCATAGCTACTAGATATGGACCTCTAGTACTGCCCACTCCTTTGAATACCATGCCTACTGGAGAATATCAGAAATATACGCCTAAGTTCAATGGGACTGAAGGTGTCACAGCTGAGGAACATCTTGAGTCATTCAAATAACCTAGACATTAGTGAAGATGATGTGTGGATGAGAGTCTTTGTCCAAAGCCTAGATGGAGAGGCTAAAAAATGGTTCAGACAACTAACCCCAAGATCTATAGTAGATATTGAGGCTTTAAATGATGCATTCCTAAAGAATTGGGGGGATAAGAAGGATCTCTACTACAACACTGAGTTTGGGAACTTGAAGAGGGAAAATGGTGAGTTGTTGTTTGACTTTAATAAGAGGTTTAACTACATGTACGGCAAGATACCAGTTGAAGTAAAACCCACCACTACCTCTGCTGAACTCACCTATGCCAGTGTTATCGATTCTGACTTCTGCCTACTATTCAAGGAGAGGCGATGTGCTACTTTGACTGATATGTAGGATGCAACCTTGGAAGTAGAATCAAACATCATGGCTGTAGAGAAGCTCAAAGGGAATGATGATAGAAGGAGATGGAGGGGTGAAGCTTCATCATCTTCAGACCCCAACATAGATAAAATGACCAAGATGATAGATTCATTAGCCTCTGAAATCTCCAAATTAAAGGTTGAGCAGCATCTTGGGAAAGGACAAGTTCCTAATACCTTTGCTCCTAGAAATCCAAATCCATATAAAAGAGCTAATGAGAAATTGCAGATTCTGCAAAGAAGCAAAGATGCCAATGAAGATCAAAGGGTAAAGATCCCTTTCCATAACATAGCGGTGGAGGAAGAGCAGTTTGAAGAAGATGATGAGATCCATTGTCTTGAAGACAAAGGTAGTGCCTCTTTTTTGACCTCGGCTGCCTATGAAAAGTCATTATTTAATGACTAGATTAACCAAGAATGGGATGGTGAAGTTGTTCTGTGAATTGAATATCGACATAGATATAATATGAGGTCGAAGATGAATAATGCCAAGGAAACTCCTATTCAAAGAGTTGTTCTCCCTGTAGTACAGCAAGCTAATAAGCAAAGGTGACCCGTAGTTGATCCCATCATCCTTAAAGATCCAGCTCATGAGGTAAGAGGCCTTGACAAGTCTCCTTCTCCTTTCAGTTTTCGATTAGAAATTTAGAAGCTAAGAATACCTATACCTATGATTGAACTAGTGAAGAATGAATCCTTCAAGAAATCTATCGTCGAGGCCCTTGAGCCTAATGCCATCCAAGCCTCTGCCAACTATGTAAATCTGCAAGATGACAAACCAGCGATTGTTCTCATCCCAATGATTGATAATTATGAGGATAGCTCCCCATCATTCTATATCTCTCTGACTCTTCATGATAAAATCATTCACAGCTACCTTCTGGACATTGGAGCTAGCCATAATGTAATGCCTAAGGCTGTCATGGATGAGTTGGGTCTTCGCATTACCAAGCCTTATCATGACCTGTTTTCTTTTGACTTTAGAAAAGTGAAGTGTCTCGGATTAATCAAGGACCTAGCCATCACTTTATCTTAGATGCCCATGAAAAGCATGATGATAGATATTGTGGTAGTAGATGTACCCCAATGTTTGGCATGTTGCTTTCTAGAGGTTGGATCAAGAGATTAGGTAGATCATTACAAAATGATCTGTCCTACGCTGCTGTACCAGTTTTTGGAGGAGAGAGCAGGAGATTATTCAAAGAAGCTAAGTTGGCTTATATCATTAGTGATGAGAAGAATCCCATTAATCATCCCATCTATGCTATCGATACTGATTTTTTATCTTGTATTCTTCAGATTGAAGAATCCCAGTTGGCCTCCACCCAGCTTAAAAACCAAGTTTTCAAGATCACAGAGGAAGAAGGCCCATAGATTTGGGACATGTTCTTTGATGGAGATTTCTCTAAGGAAGTTGCAAGGGTAGGTGTATTCCTTGTGTCCCCCACATAGGAATGAATTCATTTATCTTTCACATTAGCCTTTCAAGTCACAAATAACACAGAAAAGTATGAAGCCTTGATAGTGGGCTTAAAAGTTGCTAAAGAAATGGGCATCAAAGGCCTAAAAGTGTGGAGACGCAGACCTCATCATTTAGCAGGTCAATAAAACTTTCCAAGCAAAGCATCCAAGGCTGAAAGCATACATAGACGAGGTATGGAAGCTCAAGGACTATTTTAATATTTTTAGCATTTCTTACATCCAGAGAATGAAGAAACAACTTGCCAATTCCATTGTTGTGTCTGCTTGCATGTTGTTTCCTCATTTACCTCCTAAATTGAGTATGAAATTCAGGTGAAATATAGACTGTCTCTACCTAAACATGTCAAATACTGGAAAGTTTTTTAATATGATGATGAAATTAATAGGTTTTTACAAGTCGTCGATGAATTTTATGAAACGCACATCGACCAGGAAAATGAAACTATGGAAGAATGTAGCCAGTCCAAGCTAAAGGACAGGATTGGCCCAAAAAGCATTCTCTAGCTACCTAGTAACCATATACCCAAAGGATTGGTGCCTCTAGATAAGTTGTTCGATCATAACGATGTACCTTATAAGCCTGCCAAAAGAGAAAATGAGTCTGTTGTTTGTACACAATATAGGGAGCCCAGCCCATCCGAAATACATAAATATGTCCACTCATTTATCTTCTGCCTAGAATTCTAAGTATTTCACCCTCATGAAGCAATTCACTGATATTTTTTCCTAGGAATACAGTGATCTTAAAACCTATGACACAAACATCATTCAGCATAAGATTCCACTGGAAAAGAACACCATCCCTTTTAAGAATAAATTAAGACCTATCATCCCTCTCTTGTTGCCTTTGATTGAGAAAGAGATCAGGAAGTTGTTATTCCAAAATCATAGTTCCCCTATGGTATTCAAAGTGGATAGCTAACCTTGTGGTAGTAAGAAACAAAAATGGGGAAATCAGGCTTTGTGTTGACTTTAGAAATCTGAACAAATTCTCTAAAAAAATAACTACCCTCTGCCTAAGATGGAACACTTGCTGCAAAAAGTTTTAGGGGCTAGAGTTTTGTCTTTCGTAGATGGATTTTCAGGTTACAATCATATTGCTATACATCCAAAAGATCAGGAAAAGACTGCCTTCACTACTCCTTGGGGCACTTTCATGTACTCCAAGATGTATTTTGGACTGAAAAATGTTGGGGCTACTTTTCATAGGGCCATGGACATAGCCTTTGTGGGAGAGAAGGACAAGTTTGTCCTTATTTACCTTGATGACATAATAGCCTTCTCCAGCAGTCACAAGGACCATTTTCAACATTTGAAGAAGTTCTTTCTAAAGTGCAGACCATTTGGAATTTTGGTGAACCCAAGGAAGTCACAATTTGCTCTAGAAGAAGGCAAACTTCTGGGACATATTGTTTTTGCTGAAGGTGTGAATATTGATCCAGCAAGAGTTCAAGAAATTCAGACATTGTCCATCCCAAGGTCAAAAAGTGATATTCAATCCTTCCTAGGTAAGATTAAATTTGTAAGGAGGTTCATTCCAAACTTTGCAGAGCTAGTGAAGCACATCACTTCCATGCTGAAGAAAGGATCAAAATAAAATGGACAGATGCTGCAAGAAGCTCTTTTGAAGCCATCAAACAAGCTATCATGGAAGCTCCCACTGTAATGAGCCAGCTTACACTAATGAGTTTTGAATCTTCTCTTTTTCCTCTTATGATACACTTGCAGTAGTTTAGTTGCAGAAAAATGATGAAGGAATTGAGCACCCCGTGGCCTTTTTCAGCAAAACTCTAAGGGATGCTAAACTAAGGTATGAACTTATTGAAAAACAAGTTTATGCTCTCATAGAATATTTAAAGGCATTCAGAATTTATATTCTTCATTCCAAAGTGGTTGCATATCTACCTTCAGCCTCAGTAAAGGATGTCTTAACTCAGCTAGATATTGATTGAAAGAGAGCTAAATGGATTGCAAACTTCATAGAGTTTAACATGGAGGTGAATCCCACTAAGCTTGTCAAATTCCAGGGCTTGGCTAAACTTATGGCTAAGGAAAATTGCATTTTGTTAGACACCAATTGCATGGGTCCAAATTCAGATGATGAGTAGACAGAGGAAGAAACAGAAGAGCAAAAGCAGAATCATTCTTTGGCTGAAAATCTAGCCACCTGTGAATGGTATTCCAGCATAGTTCATTTTTGGTAGAAGCTAGAAGTCCCTCCAAGGCTTAGCTCAAGTCAAGCCCGGGCCATTAAACTCATATTAACCAAATTATGCATTAATAAAAATCTTCTTTATTGGAAAGACCCATCAGGAATCCACTTGAGATGTATAGATAAAGGACAATTTGTGGAAGTCATGCACTAGTTCCATTCTAGCATCTATGGAGGGCATAATTATTGGAAAACCGCATCCCACAAAATCCTGAGGACTGGGTATTATTGACCTACTCTATTCTCTGATGTGTTTTGTTTTGTGAAATATTGTGACAAATGTTAGAGGTTTGCAGGAAGACATCAGCTAAAATCTCTACCCTTGAAGCCAGTACATGTCAATGGTCCCTTCCAGTAATGGGGCTTGGACTTTATAGGTGAGATCAACCCACATTCCAGTGGCCAACACAAATCGATCTTGGTAACCAATGATTATTTCACCACGTGGATTAAGGCTATACCCACTAAGAATGCTAATCATCAATTTGTCATAAAGTTCTTGAATGAGAATATTTTCACTATATTTGGTTGCCCAACCAAACTAGTCAATGATAATGTAGAAACTTTCAAGGCAAAAAAATTGGTGAACATGACTAAATCCATGGGCATTCAATTAGTGCGTTCTACCTCATATTATCCTTAAGGCAATGGCCTAGCAGAATCATCTAACAAGAGTCTGGTAAGGGTAATTAAAAAACTATTAGAGGATAACAAAAAGAGTTGGGATTCCAAGTGGAAGTTTACACTGTGGGCTGACAGAGTTACCATCAAAAATTCCACAGGAAATTCTCCATTTAAGCTGGTTTATGGTGCTAATGTTGTTTTCCCTATCTAGTTGATTCTCCTTGTGGCCAAATTCTTACAAGAAGGACAAGATGAAGAGAATGACATGGTAAGGAGAATGAATAACCTGGTTGAACTATGGCATATTATAGAGCAGTTGGTTGAGAAGCCAAAAACTCATTAAAAGAAAATCAAAGAAAGCTTTGACAGGAAAACAAAAGTGGACAATTTCCAAGTTGGTGACTGGGTTCTCAAATCAGATGCATTTAAGGAAAAGAAAGGTAATCTTGTTAAGTTTGACTCCTTATGGAAAAGTTTGTTTGTCATCACTCAAATTCAGCAAAACAATACCTTTTGTTAGGGCCTAAATCTACCTTAGGTAGGATCTAGGATAACATCAAACCACACTTAACCTGGTAGCTAGCCCTACCAGGTCAGGAGAGGGCTCTATCCTTGTCAATCTTAGCAAAATATGATCAGTAAGGCTTGAGATGACTTGATGTGAAGACTAATTTTAGGCTAGGTATGTGTGCAAAAAAGTATGATTGAATTTGATGAAGTTTTTTTGGCTCAAAGGGAAAGGCAAATTTTGGGTCTAGGGAATGAGGCTCAGTTTTGCAGAGATCTCAATGGGGCAAGATAGGAAAATAATTTGATACTTCAGATTTGAATGAAATGGAGAGATTTAGACAGATGAGGAGTTGAAGAGGGAAAGAAAACCTCAAGGCTCCTCTTCAAATAGTTGAAAACATAAATAACTAAGCAAACCCTAGGTAGAGCACTGCAATTTCAATGGATTCTACCTTTATCCTTGTTTGTTTTAGTTAAGATGAAACAAGATAGAGAATGGCATGTATAAAACACAAGTAAACTTACATTTACAGAAGGAAACACAATATCAAAGCAAGATGCCACATGAATCCCATAGAGTGCTGCAAACCCTGGTCTATTCCTTAGCCAAAAACTACTAAAATATGTGTATAATGAATCTCCAAGCTTTCTCAAAGCTCTGACCATGCTAATGACTGAAAAATCACAAGATATAGACAAACAATAACTAATCCTAGCCTCTAGGGGTCAAGCTCATAAGTTTAGGAGTTGTTCCAACAAATTCTAAACTATGAACTAAAAAGTAGGCAGTGGAGTAGGATGCCTCTAAAAACTAGGGAACTAATTCATTCAGTTCCAAACTACCTTTTCATGGATGAATCTGCCTCTATAAGTGAAAATTTAACATAATTACATCAAGATCCATCAAATTACATTAAATTACATCATGAGTTTGACATTTGGAAAGATAAAAGTCAAACTATCAAGAAGTTAGGCAAAAAACAAAGTATTTTTGGTCAAACTGAGCAAAAATTCCCCAATGCACCGCGCTGATTTCCCTATGTGCAGTTCCTTTTTGCAACTGATTTTGGAGGCATTCCTAGTGTCCAAATTTGCTCCAAGTGGATTTTTTGGAAAGGTATTTTTGTATACTTTCCAGAACAAGTGGCATTTTTGAATTTGGCCTCCATTTTCCGCTCACAAACTGAGTTCTCCCAAGACTGCTTCCTGTGTGTCAAAAAAGGGGCGGAAAGGTCATTTTTGGGGTGTTTTTGACCTTTTTGGGGGCTGAAAACCTGTCATAATTTCTTGGCCATAGGTGAGCATACATATTTTTCATGAAAAATCTAAATATGTTGAGCTTTCCTCAAAAGGAGTTCCCCATCAAAAGCGAGCGCCAGGTGGCGCGACGCATCGGGCAGAAAAGCCTATTTTTTAAGGCAAAAATTCCAAAATTGCAAAAAGTGTCCCAAATTTTTTGAAATTTGGGCTAAGTATCCTCCATCAAGTGTTGTGTTGGGCCAAGGAAGCCTCAGCCAATATTTGAAGTTTATCTTTCTCCTTTCTCTTCCTCGATGCTTTCTTCAACTTGGCCTTCAAGTTCCTGATTCTTGCCTTGCACACTTTGTTTCTCGCCAAGTAATTATATGCCATGTTCTTCAACATGTTTTTATAATTTTTGGCCTTATCTAGCATCCTTTCTAGGTTCATGTTTGTTCTCTCAATCCAAGATTCATGATCAGCTTTGAATTTCTTGCTCAAGTGTGGTCAATTTGATTTTCCTCCTCTTGGTAGCTTGTCAGTTTCTCCTTCATGTTTTTTAGCGCCATGGATGAGTGGGACTGATGAGGGGAGGGTTTGATGCTAGCTATAGGATTTTAGGGAATGAAAGGTTTTAGGGGATGATATCTAGGGTTTCAGATGGCAATTAGGGTTTTGGGGATATTTGACTAGGGTTTGGGATTGTGGGATTAGGGATTTAGGGTTAGTTGATTAGGGATATGGGAAATGTGGAATGGGTAGATGAGAATGTAAAGAGAGGGAGAAAATGATTGAGGGAATGAAGGAGTGAGGGAGTGAGAAATGGCTAGGAATGGAATTAGAAGCAAGAAATACAACTCATAAACCCTATGCAATTGTTTTTTGACAAAAAAATGCAAGGAGGTAGGGTTTTAATTTTTATCCATTAAATCACCATAAGCACCAAGAGAAATTCATTCATTGGTCATGGAGGAATGTTAGCTTACTTGGGAAATGAAGAATTTAGCAATTTGGGAGTATGTTGAGGAATATTTGAATGGATTTCAGGCCTTTTAGCCCAATGCACCGCGCCATCTCAATGTCTCGCGCCTGTTCGTTTTTTACACTGCAGAGGTTGCCCAATGCGTCGCGCCTTCTCAATGCATAGCGCATTTTTGCAAGAGACTTTTGGAGGCCTACCTGGTGCCCCAATTAGGCACAGAATAGCTAATTGGAAAGCTTATTTAGTCTACTTTCGAACCCTACTATAATTTTTCAATTTCGAGCTCATTTGCTCTATCAAAAATCAAATCTGCCAAGACTGGTCAAAATGTGCAAAATGAGGCTGCCTAAAGGGAGAGTGTTGTTGCAGTCAACTTTTGAAGGTCTTCCTCAATCCCAAATTGAGATCAAGATAGCTCATTGAAAATTTATTTTTGTTTAGTTATCATTTGACTTATCAAGAAAGTCATTAGACCAACCACGCTAGGAGAAATATTGATTTTCCCAAGGTCACTCAGAGGTGCATCAATTCTCCTGAAGCAACTGTAGTTTTGACATTTCTCTAAAACCATGACACCTGTGTAAAATGTGAAGGAGGTTTTTTTTCGTTGGCCTATTTTAGACAAAAACCTCTCTCATTGTTCCCAAATTCATCTTTTCCTGCTCATAAACATCATTGGAGTAAAACCTATCCCGATGTGTGGAACAGGGGATTTGTCAAAATGAAGTGAAATGAAGGGGATAAGGGGCTTCTAAATTCTTGAGAAAATTTTTGGACATAGGAAAGGATGTTAGGAAGTATGGAAAGTGGAATTTCAAAGATTGAGTGGGGGGAAGGGGTCCAAAAGGGCAAAACACAGGCCTAGCCTATAAAATTGTCAAGTTGTAGCAAGAAACTAGGGTTTGTGTGAAAATGAGGAATTTGGGGGATCTAAGTGATGGGAAGTGTTTAATAATGTACATTAAGGATAGTGGAAATTGTATGAACATCAAGATACATGTTTTTCTAATGATTTGACCATTCAAGAGAAATTACCTTCAAAACCCTAGGAGAGGGAAATGAACCTTACCTAGGCACAATTGAAGCATGAACAAGGTGTAAAATGACCCATTGGAACTTGACATCATGATGACAGCCCTTTGAATGATGGTACACTCATATGAATGGTGACATGGACTGAAAAATTGGACAACATTGAAAGGATTAAAAGCAAACCTTAGACCTAATACCTAGTGACCAAATTTTACTTGAAGACTGACTGAAATGCCAAAATTTGACCTTGACACCTTAAAATCACTTTGTAAGAGCATGTTTGATCACTAGAGGAAGGCTGCAAATGCTAACACTAACACCTTTATTCTACATAGTCTGGAAGGAGGAGATGTTTTTGGTAGCCCAGTCAATGGGTGGTTCTTTAAACTTTATTTCATTTAAGGCTTTAAAGCCTTGGTATTGTAGATATGTTTTTTCAGTTTTTATTTTAGTGCAAAATAGACTCCATGCCTAATGGAACACTAGGAGGAAGATTTGATTTTGTTTTTACATGAAAGGCATTGCTCTATGATTCTTGAAACCTCACAGGGAGGATTTCATCCCCAGAAGGAGCTAGTGTTATACTTATCGGCATGTGGCCCAAAATGGATCCAAAACACTATCAAAGTCTTCAAAATTTGCTTAAGGATCATTCAAAGATCAAAATAATCACATGCCAAGAGCCCTTAGAATGGTGTAAAAGAACTATCGGGAGGTAGAAAACCAGAGAAACAATGAAAAACCAAGTATCAGAGGAATATATAGAGAAATGCACAACAGTTGTCCGATCAGGCTGATCAACGATCCATATCTGACCAACGATTTGCAATCGATAGTCACAGTTAGTAGTTGCAATCAGCATAGGAAGCTGATGGATTAAGGGCAGATCGAGTGGAACTTGCGATGGAAATCAGCGATGCAATAGGGACTGTCGATTAAGAATGTTGATCGATGGCCCACATCATGTCGCAGGATCGCTATCAAAGATTAACAAATTGCGCTAGCAATGGCCCGGGGCATGACCAATAGGAAATTGTGATCAGATCTCATCGCTATATCACATCAAGGCAACACCATGGAGCGGGGCCTTTACACATATATGTGTGCAACCCGATGAATCGGACCTGACGGTACTCTAAATATTATTTCATAATATTTGAGTTCTATAGAAAGGCCATTTTCAATGTGTTTTTGTAGTTTCATGTATTTTCTAAAATACAAAGGGGAAACTTGGGGCAACATCAATGTGATAAAACCTAGACCCGAAGGGGTTCAAGAATGAAAATATATAGAATTTTAGGTCTGCCAAAGCCGATTTTTCATGTATTTTCAGTGTTTTTTAAACATATTCCAAAAATACAAAGGGAAACAGGGGAACAAGTCACTTGTGATTTCTGATAGTGATAAGGATGGGACCGATAGAGGAATGAATAAAGCTTGGCGGGATTTGCACAGTTGAAAGCATTGCTTTGTTTAAAATAGAAAAGGGGTCATTGCAAGGATTTCATAGGCTTGATAGTCATTCCATTGTAGGTACAAGTGGCCAAAATATCCTTAGAAGAATCTAGTAATGATTGCTAGCAGAAGAAGAATTCGGTTGGGAGACAGCTACTAGCAGACAGAGGCCAGAAGGGGAAAAGCTCAGTACAATGCAGCTGAATCAACTCAAAGAGATCATGGAGCATCGCTAGCACGAGAAAGCTCCCAGATAGCACAGCCGGCTACCAGAATGTAGTCAACCTGCTGTCAGAAGAAGAAACCTTCGAGCCCATGCATGCCTAGTCATGGCATCAGACAGTTCAAAAAAAACAGAGAGGATAGATTAAGATATTTCGAGCTTTTGAGAGCTCAGGAGCATTGTAAAAGGCCTATAAATGGCTGAAAGTTAAAGGTATGAAGGGTTCAACTTTTGGGGACTATGGATATTTTTCTACTCAAGCTTCTCATCTTCATTCTAGCAATATAAGCTTCTTTTGTTGTTACATGTTTAACTTCCATTTTCTCTTATGTTTTAAGCTTGTACTTGAACAGGTTGTTCATGTTTTCTTTTGTGTCTAACGCCAGATAATTATCATCTTATCTCTACGTTGATAAATTATATTTGCAAACTTCATTTAGTATCTGTAGCTAGTCATTCGTATGTGTTTATATATGCATCTCTTGGTACAGTCAGTATTCTCCATTTATTCCTTGAATCTACAAACTATTGAGCATTAGTGGTCTAAAGCCTTATAAAGCTGAGGGTGTTCATGCATGTCTTGAGTAAAAACAGAGTTGAAACAGTCATCCGACTTGATCCAAACCATCATCCATTCCAATATTTCAGAGAATAATATTGAAGATTATATGTTACCAGGCATCTCCGAGCTGCAACCTAGGAGAGCTTCCTTGAGTGATAATAGTACCCATTTCCAAGGATTGATGACTTGTTTGATTAGTTGAAGGGACAACGGTGTTCTATGTTATAGCTCCATTTACCACCCTTGGTGTTTTTGATGCTTGGTTTATGTCCTAGGGCAACCCATCCTTCTAGACTTGGTCCATATATTTTAAAAATAGTGTTTTATTCCATGTACGCTACTTTTCCCTGAGATAAAAGCATGTACACCTGGGTTAGTCAGTACCAAACCCACATATATGTGTTAAAACACTTAAAAAAATTAAATTTCCTTAATTATGGGTAGAGTTCATGGGCTTTACCTATTGTTTACCTCATAATGACCGTGGCCCAAATTCCCAACTAAAAAGATAATTGGGAGAAGTATAAATAGACTTCTATGGGAAGGCCTTAAGGAGGAGAAGGGATAGAATTATTATACTGAGATTGTCTCTGACTAAGTCTGAATTATCCCTGTGCTTCAAGCACTTCTCCAAGTTTTAGGAAACCCTTGTTTCCTTGAGTTCTGATACTCTCCCACTTGCTTGAGATATCATGGTATTAGTTATGGAAGGAGGTTGTTGAAGACTGGGACTGGATGGATATGGAGGACCGTTCCATTTGGAGCTGGAAGAAGAAGACTCAGGTGAATTCTCTTTGTGTTAGTTATAGCTTTCTACTATAAAAAGAAATGTTGTCTTGTTCCTAAGATTAACATTGTTTATGCATCAGATACTGTTGTAATTCATGTATGAATGTTATTTTGATGTATAAATAATCATTTTCTGATATGATATAAGGTTAGTTTCATTAAAATGCTTTATCTATATGCTGATATGCATGTTTGAATTGGTTGATTTGCAGATTCAAAGATCATCAAGTGTTGTAGAGAGTATGAACCTTGTTAGAATTACCCAAACAAAGGAAATCTGGGTATGGTCGCTATTGCATAGTCTGTTTATATAATAATGTTACCTAAGTTATATGAGTGCTTCTTATTGTAGTTTTCCCTTGCTCTGTTGGGGTTTCAACTCAAATACCTAGGGTACTTATTCCCATAATAGAATTGGTCACTCTGTTCGGCATAAAAATCTTGTTATTCCTAGTTTGGGTTGTTTAGTGTCAATCAGGGCTCAGTTATTGGTTTGCTTGTTGTGACAGTATTATTTGGTCTAGTAGAAACTTAGATCTTAAGTCTGATCATTTTGATCTAGATTCATTTTTTATTTTTCTTGCAAAGCTTTGTATACGCACTTTTGTCTATCTATAGTAGCATACACACGCTTGTTTATGTGAAGTGAACCCATGTATACATGAGTTTCCTTTATCAGAAGCATGTGTACATGCCTTTGTGCTTGAACATAGTCGTGTATACCATTTTTTGCATTGGTTTTCAAATCTCTATACCCACAAAGATTTGTTTCTTGGTATATTTGGTATTTGAGTGGTCAACTTTTGTCTTTAGAATTTTATTATTCAGTGAGCTTATTGTTTTGAATTTTGTTCCGCTTTGAAATGTTTTGGCCTAGGTTTTCTTTTAAGCGAGTTTTGTGATTTGTGTTTTGACACACAAGACTTCTTATAGAGGTTCTTGATTGCTCTGGTTCTCCAGAATAATGGTTTTTTTCAATCTTAGTGTCAAGCTCAATTGTTGGTCTACTTGCTTTGCTTTCTGTGATTTTGTGGCCTTACACCTTTTCCTGCTTTTTGAAAGTTTCTTTTTGGAAAATTTGAAAGTGTTTCTTCCCTGACTTCTTAGTTAGTTTGTTAAAGCTCTTTGTTGCCTTTTAGGTCATTTAGTACAATTTGAACCCCTTTTTGTTCAAGTTTTCATTCATTGTCAAATTTGTGACTTGCAAAGTTTCCTTGTGCTCTTGTTTTGGTCTTTGAGTGTTTGGTGGCATTTAGAGTGCTTTCGAAAGGTTGTTTTCATTGCTTCTTGAAAAAGAAAGTTTCATAAAAAAACATTGTTTTTATCTTCTTTTTCCAAGTTTGATTTTGGTTTCTTTTGGTTTTTGAAAAGTGAATTGTGCATTTTGGATTTGTCCTTTTTGTTTGGAAAAGATTTTGTATTCAAAATTTCTATTCTTTTCAAACACTTAAGTTGGCTTATTAATAAGTTATAAACAATTTCTTTCATTGTTTTTAGAGTAATCTAGGATCTTGCGTTTTCATGTACAACTTGCATTAGGTAGTTTTACATTATTAAAGCATCAATAGTCTTTTTAGTTTTTGCGACTGTGAAGTGTGCTTTAAGAAAAGAAAAGAAAAACAAATTGCTTTAGAGAAGTTTCATAGAACCCAAGTAGATTTTTTTTTTCATCAAAGAATAAATGATTGCATTTCATATAAGTTATCTTTTCATTAATTTATTTTCTGTCACACAAACACCATTGGTTTCATTTCCATTTATCCCTTTGACTTAAAAGAACAAACATTTAAAATCAAGCACTTAATAAAATAAACTAGAACCTTTTGTATTGTCATCAGAATACACCAACAAGTTTAGGTTTATTTATGGCCTTGGATTAGGTGAGAGGAGAGTAAACTCCCTAAGGCCACTCTAAATTGTAAAACATAGAAGTCTGATTAAAGAGTGAAATCCAATAGCATTAGGCAGACTGGGAAAGCTCCGTGACTGGAAGTTAAGCACGAGGGTTCGTGAAGATAAGTACGAGAAATACACCTCTCTTACTTGTCAAATACTACCTCACGATTGTTTCACCCATCTTCTGATATGAGTTGGTGTCAATAGTTGCCTATCCTAGGAATCCACATAGGTGGCTGCAGAGGGGAATCCTGTGGCACCGGAGGTTTACGTTGTATCACATTCAACAGTACTTCTAGAGGGAGCCCTTGTGAAGCTTGGGGGCTTGCACTGGCAAAGGCTATTATCTAGAGGTCAATGTACCTACCTCTGGTACCTTCACTAGTAGGCCTGGGGCGTAATTACCCCAGTCTATTTTTGGAAAGCCCTTATTATTAACTTTCTTATATTTTTGTGTCAGGTCCTAATCCCTCTAAGTGGAAATACTTGGAAGTTTTTTTACTGTTGATATCTTTAGGGACATCTTAGTGAGTGTTCTATGCTCCTAGTCAGCCTAGTTTTTAATTTTCTTGAGTCTTTAAGTAGATCTTATAAAAATAATTCAACGTGGTTAACCAAGTATCTTGATGGTCTTGGACACTTCATGGGCTTTCACCTACGAGTCCAAAACCTTCTCCTAGAAGGCGTAGGAGCGATTCTACCAGTGGTAGCAGGTGCATCGAAGATTGATCCTCTGCTTGGGGGAATTAGTCCACAAGATAGACCTGGTACTACTACACAGTTAGAGAGGAACACACCAGCTCTTTCTAGAGTACTCTTCCAGTTAGAAGATAGTATTGAAGTAAAAGAGCTTTCAGAGTCTGTTGTAGCTCCAAATTCTCCTCTCCCTCCTGATCATCTAGACGTTTTGTTATACATTGGAACTTTGACTCGTAGGCCTTCAAGCCCAGGTACACATACATCTATCCCTTCGATGACCACTGTTGGAAACATGGCATCCACGACGAGTGTTGCAAGCATGCAAACTCCCATATATGTACAAGGGGGAGGAACTATTTCCATCCCTTCTAACACTCCTAGCACATCCTTATTTGGGTCTACTTCCATTCTATTGATGAGTGGAAGTTCTCAAGCTAATGCATCCAGTTTTGGATTTTTCCCTTTTGGAATGCCCTCTCAAGGTATTCCTTCGGTTCCTTTGAATATACCATCAACCGCCTCTACATCCATGATGAGTGGATCGGCTTCTTTTCAAGGTTTCCCATTTGGAAGTGGTCATATACCATATTCCAATCTAGCAGTAGGGTCAATGGCTTTTCCTTTTACAAGTCAAGGTAGTAACCCCTTTGAGAGTTGGACAAACCCTACGGTTAGTGGGATAAGAGTTGGGAATCAATTTTTTAGCCAACAAGGGAATCTGCCGTATTCTTCGGTTAATTAATTTCAAATTTTTTCACCCTTTGCTAACACTTGGAACCCTTATCAAGGGCCATCACCTCCTTTCAATACCTTGTTAGGGGGTAACATCACCAGTGTGAGGATTTTCAGCAAGAGTTGGTTCAACTCTGAATTTTGTTGGACCACAAGGATCACACTTTGGTTCAGTGGGCTCTATGAGTTACTTTGGGCAACGTGGTGCCTTTCAAAATCTAGGTCATTCTTTTCAGACCTAAAGGAACCCCGCCTAGTCCGGATGGAATTCCCAAGGTCCTCCACGACTTCCTTTTTTGGCCATGCTTAATTTGCCAGACTTGACTAAATTGACGAATGATCCAATTAGGTACAATCTAGCTTGGCCTCCGATCCCAACTAAACTTCCATCGAATATTCCAAAATTCAAAGGGAAGAATGGTGAAGACCTAGGAGACCATGTGACCACATTCCATTTATGGTGCTCATCCAACTCCCTAATAGATGATTCAATCAGGTTGAGGTTATTTCAGCGCACCTTAACAGGAAATACAGCCAAATGGTATATAGAGTTGTCAGGGGGTACCTTTACTTCTTTCGCTGACATGGCTAATATTTTCTTGAACCATTTTTAGTTGCCTATCCATTATGAAGCCAAAACTGAGCTTCTGGCCAATTTTTGTTAAGACATGGCAATGCACATTTCAAATCATATCTAGTGATGGAGAAGGAGAAAGAGGCTTATCAAAGGCGAAATTCCACCAAAGTTCTGTTCGAATGGTTTCTCAAATCTTTACAACTTGATATCTCCAAGGATGTCTCTCTTTCCAATATTTATTCAGAAGAGCAGGCTATTTTTCGAGCCCAATAATTAGAATTGGTACATTCTTAGTCTAGGACTCTTCAAAAAATCCTACCTGACACTCCTATATCCAAGGTTGATTTAGCCAAACTGAAGCCAAGCCCTCACGCCGATGGTATAGTTGGATCAATTGATGCAAATACGGTGAACCTTTTGAACCAATCACAATAGTTGTCTCTACAAATTGCTTCTTCTAACCATGCATCACCGTCCACACCTTCGCCCTCCCAACCTACCTCCATTAATGTCATCTAGGCTTCTAACCCCAAAGGAAATCAACAATCTGATGGGAAGAAGAAGGGATGAGGTAAGAAGAAGAACCATGAAGGGAAGGATAATGCAAACAAGCCCCGCAATGATGCTGGTGAGGGTAGAAAAGAGTCTAAGAAAAAAGTTAAATTTCCATGCAAGTTATGCAATAGAGATCATTTGACTCACCTCTGCCCTAAGATTCAGGATGATCAGCGCTTGTTAGTGCAGTAAGGGTCCTCTAGCTCCGAAGTTTCCCTGACTAACCCTTTTCCCCAAGGGCAGTGTTTACTTGCTGGTGTGAATTTCAACACTGGTACCTCCACAGAGGGCAACTAGGAAGGGGAAAATTCTTCAAATGTTTATATGATGAACTCTCATGTCAACGTTGCCACACATGCACATGATTATGTTGAAATGAAAACATCTAAGGAAAAATATATTCCCAAAGCCATAGACTTGCTTCATATTGAGCGACCCTCTATTGATTTTATACCTCGGATACCAAAAGGTTCTACTAAGCACTCGACTATTAACCCTAACACTAGTGCGGCCGAGAACTACTTGATTGTAGAAGATTTGGCTCAAATTCCTTGTGCTATGTATCCATTGGAGGTACACCAGTCATGTCCTGCACAGAGAAGTGCTTTTCTTTTGAAAATCAGGGTAGTAGATCCAAAATATTCTTTACTGCTCACTTTTGATATGTTGAATGTCAAAAAGAGACTTCCTCACCATATGGCTTTCTAGATAAAGTCTACTTACCGAAAAACCAATATTTTTCGGACAGATATAGACGAGGGAGCTTCCACATGCGTAATGTTTATGTCATGTTGGAAGGCCATTGGATCACCTTCGGTTGTTCCTTCATCAACTCTCCTAACAGCATTTGATGGTCATTCTCATAGGCCACATGGAGTTATCCTAAATTTTCCTATATGTGTTGGAGGAAATGTTGTTAATATTGAGGTAGAAATCATTGATGCCAACCTGGATTACAACCTCCTCTTAGGAAGGAATTGGATTTATGAGATGGATGCCATAGTTTCATCTCTATTATGCATCCTTTGTTTCCCTCATGAGGGGATAATTGTGAAAATTGATCAGTTATATTATTCTCCAGGTGACTCTCAAGCAGCCTCATATTCTACCATTCCATTGGTGGATAATCTACGTCAACCTATAGAGAATTTAGGAGTTGGGATGTACACTTCCTTGATGGGTATATCTGACCTTCCCCCTTCTACAGCTATAATCAATGAAATTTCATCCTTCAAGGGGCCTTCACTGAAAGAGTTCTTTCGAACTCATTATTTTTTGGACCCTTAGACCTTACCTTCATCTATGACCACATTATATGGAGCCCAGGTTGGTGGAATGGAATTTCCCATGTTTGCAACAGAACTTAGCTATCAATCCATCGTTAACTCTACAGACAACCATCCCACTCCTCTTTTAGAGGGGGATTTAGATGGTGATGTGGCTCCAGCTTGGACCCTTGACTCTACTTCTGCTCTGAATTTCTTAGATACAATTTTACCATCTGATGAAGAAATTTTAGAAGCAATGACGGGTGTAGATTAACCTTCGGAAGATTTACATCATTGACCATATTTTCTTCCACCATTGCAGGAAGTTGAATTCAGTTTCTCCAATCTGCTTACTAGTGATGTTTGTATAGTGTCAAACCCTTTGGCTCCAACACATTTATTTGCCGAACGTAATATGTCAATTATCTCAAAAACTATACCTATAAACATATTTAGGAATCTTGTCATTATAGAAAATGTCTTCATCGGAGCCAATTGTTCCCCTGAAGAGATTCAAATTTACACTAACCTCTTTAAATAGTTTCAAGATGTGTTCACTTGGTCTTATGAGGAAATGCCTGGTATTGATCCATCTATAGTCCAGCATGAGATCAAGACATACGAAAATGCCAAGTTGATTCGTCAGAAGCTTCGGCCGATCAATCCTAGGAAAGTAGCAGCTATTAAAGTTGAAGTTGAAAAGGTGCTAAAGGCAGGTTTCATATACCCTGTTCCTCTAATGGAGTGGGTTTATAATCTAGTCCCGGTAGATAAAAAACAAGGAATGATCCAAGTGTGCATTGACTTTAGGGATTTGAACAAAGCTTGTCTGAAAAACAATTACCCCACACTATTTATTGATCAAATAGTTGATGAATGTGCAGGTAATGAAATTTTTTTGTTCATGGATGGATTCTCTGGTTATAATCAAATTTTTGTCCATCCAGAGGACCAGCATAAGACAACTTTTATTTGTCCTTGGGGTACCTTCGCATAAAAAAAGATGCCTTTTGGTCTTAAAAATGTTGGAGCTATGTTTCAGCGGGCCATGTCCTATTCTTTCCATGACATCAAACATGTCATCGAAGCATACTTGGATGATTTAACTACTTGTTCTCGAAAGAGAATCGATCATCTCAGCCACCTTCGGTTAGTTTTTGAGAGATGTTGATTTTACAAAATCCAGTTGAATCCGAATAAGTGTGTTTTCACCGTCACATCTAGTCGGTTGTTAGCATTCACTGTATCAACTGAAGGGATTTGAGTTGATCCCTTCAAGGTAGAGGAAATAATTCAGTTGCCTCCCTCGTCTTCAATTCGACAACTTCAAAGTCTCCAAGGAAAGGCAAATTTCTTGAGAAGATTTATAGCAAACTATGCTGAGATAACTAAAGGATTTATGCGTTTGCTAAAGAAAGGAGTTCCATTTTTATGGGACGAATTTGCATAACAATCTTTTGATGCCTTGAAGTAGGTTTTAATATCTGCCCCATTGTTGAGTCCACCGGATGATGGCAGTGATTTCCTTTTATATCTCGCAGTGGCAGAATCAACCATAGGTATGGTTCTAGTTTAGGAGGATGATGCTTTGATGAAGAATGTGATTTACTACTTGAGTCGAGGCTTAGTAGGTCCTGAACTATGCTATTCTCCTACCGAGAAATTGGCCTTGGCAACTGTTCATGTTGTCCAGCAGCTTCGTCATTATATTCTGCTATGCAAAACGTTCGCCTTAGCCGCTATCAATACTTTTCAATTTTTCATCAGTAGGCAAGTGATTGGGGGAAAATACAATCAATGGATTGTTATTTTGAAAGAATTTGATCTTGAGTTCTTGTCAACCAAGTCTAAGAAGCCATTGGTTTTTACAGAATTAATTTCTGAGCTACCTTGTGAAAAAAACATTATTTATGAGGAAAAATTCCCAAACGAACATTTATTCCTCATTTCTTCACAAGATCCCTGGTATGGAGATATCACCTTATATCTCCAAACTTCAAAGTTATTGCCTTCTTCCTCCAAGGATGAGCGTCAAAAGTTACATCACCTTGCTAAAAATTATGTTATCATTGGTGATACATTATAGTGCAGAGGGGTTGATTCAATCCTTAGGTATCGCTTAACCCTGGAGGAAGCAAAGTCTGTACTCAATGATTTCCACAATGGAGCTTGTGGTGGTCATCTATCAGGGCTTGCAACAACCTAGAAAATTTTGCATGCCGACTACTTTTTGCCTTCAATTTTCAAAGCTTGTATTGAAGCGGTCAAACATTGCCACCCTTGTCAAGTCTATACTCAGAAGATGGGCGTGCATCCAACTCCTCTTTTTCTTGTTGTCATTGTCAATCCATTTACCAAGTGGGGCATTGAATTTACTACATGTAATCTGCCTTCGGCAACAAATCACAAGTATATTATAGTGGCTGCAGACTACTTTACGAAGTGGGCTAAGGCCATGCCTACTTACAAAAACAATAGTGAAACAGCAACCTTGTTTCTCTTCAATCAGATTATTTCACGTTTTGGTATCCTAAGAGAGATTATCACTAACCATGGTAGTCACTTCTAGAACCAACCAATGATCGAATTAGCTCTTAAGTTGGGCTTCTGGAAGGAGCATTCATCTTTGTATTATCCTCAGGCCAATGGGCAAGTCGAAGTTGTGAATAAGTCCCTCAAGACAATCCTACAAAGGACAAATGATAAAAATCACTCCAATTGGCACATCATGTTGTACCCGGCTGTCTGTGTGTATTGAAACTCGGTGAAGACTTCCATCGGCTTTACACCTTTTTAGTTAGTTTATGGGCTGGAATCCATTTTTCCTATTGAATGCAAAATTCCATCCCTTAAGCTAGCTATTCGAGCTTCTTCTAGAGACGTCTAGTATCTAAGAGTGCCTCGTTCATTTGGAACATCTCGATGAGCAGCATCAAGATGCCACCATAATAAATGAGGCCCATAAGAAAAGGGTTAAAACTCAGTATGATAAAGTTGTCCATCCTTAAGTCTTTTCTGAAGGAAACCTTGTCTTATTCTATGACCAAGATAAAGACGCCTTGGGGGAGGGAAATTCAAGTCTATGTGGTATGGTCCCTTTATAATGAAATGAGTTTTGGGAAAAGGGGCTTATGAATTAGTCGATTTTGAAGGGAACAAGTTGGTGGAGCCCCAAAAAGGGCTCTACCTCAAGAAGTATTTTTCTTAGGTTACGACCAAGCAATTGCTTGTTTGTATATATTGTATTTTTGTACATATTTTATCAGGCAGTTTGTGATATCAACATTTTTGTGATCTGATTTGGCAGGTGTTGATGGATGACTTGATATATTTTGGATTCACCAATGGTGCTAGTTGGCACACTCAGAATCTTGCTTCTGTAGCTTGGATGATTTATTATCCATCTGGTCAGTTGATGGTGTCAAGGGGAGTATGTATTGGTCTGGCTTCAACTAACATTGCCAAATTTACTATTGTTATTAATTTACTATCTAAACCTATTTCTTATGGAATTGATTCATTGGTAGTTTATCTTGACTCATAGACGGTAGTGTCACAATTAAATAACATTTATCGGGTTCGGGATCCTTATTTATATTGCCAATTTTTGAGAGTGACAGTGTTGTAACGATCATTTGTTTATATTACATATGTGAACATTCCACGATGTGAGAATTCATTAGCAGACTTTGTCACTAATCAAGCATTAGTTCGACATATCAATCATTAATCAAATTAAACAAACATAAAAAATTTGGAATTGTATATATATCATAAAACTGTCTGTGTATACATAAAGTGTTCAAAAAATAATACACAAAATCGAGACGAAATTCCCATAATCATGTCTAGTTTGTCTATCGACCCAGATTAGGATGAGTGGCGAAGAAGTTAACTACTGCATTGGCCACACACCGAAGTATGTGGACCCAATCCTATGGAACTCCTACCACACGGTGTTGCATCTCCTCAGGTAGGTCCTCTATGGCTACCATCAGTACATGGTGAGTCAATCTCACCAAGTTTCTTTGGACTGCATATAGGACCCTCTCTATCTCAGTTGCTTCCTCTTCGGCACCTCTTCCATGACACCTGTGCCTTGGGAATCCATCTGGGCTCACTGGACCCACATCTGGAACATGATCATTTTTGTCAGTATTTTGTCCCATCAAAAATATTTGTAAGTTCATTTCATATTTAAAAAAAAAAAAAATATTAAAAATTGACAAAAACTTAAAAAATTGTTACCTATATCTCCCCATGCTCCATTTGGTGGCAACATCAAGTCTGGATCTCCTTGGAAATCCATGCCAGCATACTGGTAGTCATTGACTGCGATGATCTGTTGGTCCCACTAAGTGAAAAACTCATCATAGAAATTCATCCTAAGCATGTCTTGGTCTCCAAGGTGTTTCATCAATTCAGCCCATCTACTCATCTGTGGATCTCGCAGGCTATTGATGGAGACAGGTCCTTTTGGATGAAGCCCACGTACCTTCTCGAAGAAGAAGGAGTAGAAAATAGTCCCATATCCAAAGTTTTTTGTCTAACCCTTCTGAATGGAGGTCAATTGGCTCTTCATGTTGGTTAGAAGAGGTGTGCACCAATAAAAAATTGTGGTTAGGCATTCCACAGCTACGCTCATGGACACTCGTGAAGCCTATTCAGTGAATTTGATCCATTTACCCTCACAATGGTAAATAGTAGAATCCTCATACATAAACT
Organism: Pinus taeda; assembly: GCA_000404065.3. Lineage (NCBI taxonomy): Eukaryota > Viridiplantae > Streptophyta > Pinopsida > Pinales > Pinaceae > Pinus > Pinus taeda. The sequence continues at coordinate 101,635 of APFE031524611.1, forward strand.
ATCTACGTGTTTGATTGGAATTTGACTTCCAATATTTTCCCAATGCCTAGGATAGTATATGGGTACATAGTCTTCTACTGAAAGACTACTCCCTGTCCTGTTGGTCAAATGCAAAACCTCCCCTCTTCAAAAGAGGCATGTAATAAAGTAGATGTCTTCCACGTCAATCCTAAGAGGCGTCTGATCTATCATGAAGGCATCATCCTCTACACTCCAGTAATGGATCAATAATTCGAGCAGACGTGTGTTGGCTTTCATGTTCGGTATTTTGAAGAATTTCAACAAGCCACACCTTCTCAATCCATCTAGTGCATTTTGGTCATTCATTACCTCGTTATCAATTGTGTTATGCTCTCTCTCTCTCCATGTAATGGTCATTCTAAGGAAAAACGAGTTTCAACCATTAGATTTTATGTTTGAACTTCAACTCGCATACATGCGGTTTCCCTTTACACAAAGTCGCATGTACGACTATTGTATACGCGGGTTGGTCATAGCCAACCCGCGTGTATGTAGAGTTGGGTTTTTTGACATGAATTCCCACGATCAAATCTTAATAAAAACTTCTAAAAACTATCACAAAACATTGCAAGCATGATTTGAGGGTTACCTCGTAATTTGGCACAATTTGGACTATTGAATTCTTCAGAGAAAAGTTTGCTCCTTTTTTTATCCACAGCTTTCTTCCAAATACAAATGAAAAATTTATGAGTCTAAAAGTCAATATATAGCTTCAAAATTTCAAAACAAAATTCTCAAAACTTGATTTTTCATCTCATGAATTTTTTAACTTGTGGGCTTGGATTGTCGAGAATTGGTTATTGTTTCGGGATATGTTGGACACTTCTTCAAGATCTTATTTTGGTCCCATGACCGCTGACCCTTCATGCAGGTATAATTCACTCACTGGCATATAAGTTAGGGAAAACCATTTTTTCCATTACATCTTGCATACTAGCCTCCGTTCAGTGATACATTATCCATAGGGTCGACCCATCATGTCCTGGTTAGCAAGCCATGTTCACTCACTGATTTTTAAATCATGATGCGATGGTAGAGCCATCCTTTACATGGGCATTGTAGTTAGAACCTCACTGACATTGGTTGGCCATGTTGTTATACTAAGTAGGCTCGAGAGTCCTCTTTAGTCCCACCATGACTTGTACATTGAAGACACATTCTCCTTGCTTCTATTCTTATTTCTGGCCTTATAACCTAGAGGCTCCTTTGTGTTGAGTTCTACTGCTACATTACATTTTGACTATTTTCACTTTTTTGCCTTGAGCTAGCTTCACTTGGACTTGTGTTTAAGCCACTTATTTTACCATGTATTTTGAAAAGTCAACCATGCAATCACTTAGCTTCTGCAACTTGGCACATCCTTTGACCCATGGAAGGAACATCCCTTTGAGTGTCCTTGACCAGTTTCGCCTCACTACATTGAGCATAGGATTGTTCCCATCCCAAGAACTAGATTGTCTGTTTCTCTGAAACTCATTCTTTCCATTGTACTATAGCATTTTTTTATTCTTTTTCCAAATTAAATAAAAAGACAAAAAAGTTATATATCCCAAAAAGAGCTGGAATGAGACAACATTTCCATATATTATTGGTAGCTAGAGTCAGTTTGACTTAGGTACACCTTAACCTTTTTATTGAGTCAATTCCCCTCCGATTGGTTACCTCTTCCAATCATGTGGAGAGTTCGCTCGTGCCTCCTACATGACAAACTTATATAGAGTTATCATATGTTTCCATATAGTCATCATTGAGTCATGCTTTTGTTCAAGGGAAGTAAGCCTGAGTCGACGTCTCTGTAGTGTCACTTGACCTATTTTTCAGTCAGCCATTCCTGGTTGTTAGTGTCGTGTTTATCATCAAATTAGTTATATTGGTCCTTTTCTGATGCCGGTTTGATAAGGTCTCCATTGACTTCTTGTTGGTGGTTCTTGTCCTTATCGACGACGACATGTTGCTGTGAGGGTAGGCCTAGAACCGCACCCTAGCCCTAGTTTTATTATTGATAGGTCACCTTGTGCTCAACGTCGATCAGTATCATGGGTCTTTGACTGAGTGGTTTCCCTTGTGTTTGAGATCAGCTTTAATTATCGCATATTGGGATTCATGTAATTCCTTGGTTTCCATTTGACCCTATTGGTGGATTCCTCACCTCTATGTTAGCTTTCATTATTAGATGGTTCAGAGGGTTTCTATCATGCGCTAGCTACGTCTTGTGTATGCCGGAAACGTGCTTTCAGTTGATCATTTTCATCCGATTCCTTCCACATTATTAGCCTATGGATTACACTCATGCTAGATTGATGAAGGATGCCTTAATCCCTTTCTTCGAGCAGATATTTTCCTATCAACTATGGCTCATTGATCTAGGACAATGACCTAGAGTCCATTTGGCAGTACCTTGGGGTTTGCAGTCATCAGTGGCAGATTCCTTCACTATCGACAATAGGAAACCATCATTGTCCCCTGATTGATAGATTCTTCCAAGTGTTTGACTTCATCTCATTCATTCGCACTTGTTAGATTGTACTGGGTACCTTGACTCTCATTATCATTATTGGTGAGTAGTCTCGTGTTTGTTAACGATATACATCAATGACCAGTAATCAAACAATTTATCACGTGGTCAACCTCAGATCATTTATTCCCATTGTGTATAAATGTACCACAACGGTCGATGAAGACCGTGGGTTGCATCAACATGTTTTGGTTCACTTGCCAGTTGCTCATGTTACTGCTGGTTAACACCATCCACCCTATATGTTGCAGTCGTTCATAGCGACATCTTATATGTTGACATCCAAGTTGCGATGTAGTAAAATTTTATTCCATTATGTTCATTTGGTATTATTGGGATTAGTTTTTGACATTAGTGATCAGCTTCACCTTTCAGCTTCATTGATCATCTTCTTACATGTGATATTTAGACATGCACTTTTTTGATCATGATCAGATGATCCATTATGTGCTTTCAATTCTTTATACTTGTATACATAGTGGATCCACTTGTACTTGATATGCAAACATGCTTTACTTTATCTGAGCATGGGTATGCCCACCTCAGACAGTAGTTTCTTTCTGATGGCTTGGCAGACTGAATTCTGGTGAAGTCCTTCTTAGTCTCAGCATGATTCCTTTTCATATACTTAATGCATTTCAGCCATCATGTACCCCTTCAATCCTGATTTATTAGGGGGCATTTGTTATAGATCCATTTACCACCCTTCGTATTTGTGATGCTTGGTTTATGGCCTAGGGCAATCACTCCTTCCAGACTTGGTCAAAATATTTTTAAAACAATTTTTTATTCCCTGTATGGTACCTTTCCCTGAGATAAAAGCGTGTAAATGCGGGTTAGTCAGTACCCAACCCATGTATATGTGTTAAAACACTTAAAAAAAATAAATTTCCTTAAATATGGGTAGAGTTCACGGGTTTTACATGTTGTTCACCTCTTAGTGCCTGTGGCCCAACTGTTTCCGAACTAAAAAACTAATTGGGAGAAGTATAAATAGACTTCTATGGGAAGGCCTTAAGGAGGCGAAGAGATAGAATTATTATACTGAGATTATCCCTGACTGAGTTTGAAGTATCCCTGTGCTTCAAACACTTCCCCAAGTTTTAGAAAACCCTTGTTTCCTTAAGTGTTGATATTCTCCCACTTACTTGAGATATCATGTTATTGGTTATGGAAGGAGGCTATTGAATACTTAGACTAGACGGATCTAGAGGATAGTTCCACTTGGAGCTGAAAGAAGAAGACTCAGGTGAATTCTCTTTGTGTTAGTTATTGCTTTCTACAATAAAAAGAAACGATGTCTTGTTCCTAAGATTAACTTTTTTTATCCATCAGATATTGTTGTAATTCATGTATGAATGTTTTTTTTATGTATAACTAATCATTTGTTTATATGATATAAGGTTAGTTTCATTAAGATGCTTTATCTATATGCTGCTATGTATGTTTGAGTTGGTTGATTTGTAGATTTGAAGATCATTACGAGTTGCAGAGGGTATGAACCCTACTGGAATTACCCAAAGAAAGGACATACGGGTATGGTCGCTATTGCATAGTTTATTTATATAAGCATGTTGCCTGAGTTATATGAGTGTTTCTTACTGTATTTTTCTCTTGCTCTGTTGGCGTTTCAACCTAAAGCCCTAGGATACTTATTCCCATAATAGACGTGCATTGCCACTAGCGCAAAATTGCCCATCAGTGCATAAATCATGCACAAGTATGTTGTTGGTCTGGTTGCATTGAATACAATGATGCACATGCTTTCAGATGAGTTGGACAAAGGAGCTCGAGCAATGTACCCAGATTCTATGGAGGCAAGAGTCAGGTTTCATACAGATGTCACCACGGAGCGCACGGACACCATCAAGGACTATCAATCTTGGCATCAATATGTTATTCTCGATCAACATGAGGATGTTGACAAGTTGGACTTCAATGGTTGTCTAAGTCATAGTGATGTCTAGCTTGGCTTCCTCAAGCCATTCTTTTTCGCATGGGTACATGTGCATTGTAATGTAAAGTCATGTCAAGTTTAAGTCAAGTTGTGATAGTTGGATGTAATAATCATAGAGTAGGTGAAGAGTCATGAGGGTAGATGAACTGTCACAAAGGGTAATTTCAAGGGTCACCCCACACTTTTATATAAATAGTCCCTCATAACTCATTGTAAAGGCTTTTGGTCAGCTAAGCTTTCGATAAGACTATTCTAGAGAGAGATTGGATAGTATTATAATGAGCCTTTATTTCTCCACTGCGCAGAGCTAATACATCTCTTTGGAGGAGAAGGCATATGTGGCTATAACATTCCACTATTGGAACTAGTGGTTGGACTTGGATGTATTTTATGACTAGAACTTACACTTCTTCGTATAATAAGAGCCATCATGTTTCATGCATATGTTGTATTGTATTCTCTTCTATTTGGTTTACTCTAAATGATATATGCATTGGTTTGATTACGCATGCATGTATGGACTATTCTATATAAATATGTATGAATCTTTCTAAAATGTGTTGTTGGTTTAACCATCACTTTGGATTGCTTACTAACTTGCCTTCCATGTTCTGATGTATCTTTACTCGTGTGTTCCCTTCCAAGCCAAGTACTATAATAGGTTTCTAAGGGGCGCACTCATCCCAATCCCCATGTGTTAGAACCTCACATGCACCTTCCTTGACTAACTGTAGTTGTCACACCCTTGCTACCAACAAAGTTATATTACTTGCCTCAATGCGAAATTGCAGTCATGGCATTACCATACGAACCAATATTGGGACTTCTACACCAAACGGTCTGAGGTCTAATTGGGAATTCTTACCAGGGAGATCCCCTGATATGTTGGTGGGTCCAGCACTCTCAACACACTGGAGCATCAACTTGAGGCAAAGTGACTTAACTAGTCACTGGAAGTGCACATTACGTAATGGCAAGGAGCAGAGGTTGTGCATGATGGTTCAATAAGAGGCAAAGGTTAGAGATATAGACCTTAAGACTGTGAAATGCATAATTTCTTAGAGAGGGGATCTTCTTGTCGTGTAGTTCAAATCAGTAGTCGATAGATGAGTGCATGTTGCTAGTTATAAGTGTGTGATGCTCAATTAAGGCCAGGCTCGACATTATGCATAAATATAGCAAGGGAATCACTACTGCTAACTCAGAGTGTGAAATGTGTAGTTGAAGAGAGACAGGCATTGGGATGTGCACATGTCACATGACTTGTGAGCAAGACTTGAGATATAATACTTGGAAGAGAGCAATGGATAGGTGGAGATATGGGGATGCGAATCAACTCAAAATTCAACTAAGTATTGAACAAAAACAGGGAAGGAGAATTGTTACAATGAGGGTACTAACATGCATTCATATATTCACTTGCAATGCATATTGGAATGAGAAAGGTCTTGTAGTATGAAGAGATACTAGAAACGAAACATGCAAGAGTGAAAACGGCACATGAAAAAGGTAAAAGTAGAAAAAGTGACACTTGTAATGGGAAAAGTAGGTAAAAATGACACTTTCACAAGTGAAAGTAGAAAAGAGGAAAGAAAAAGTGAACAAAAGTGACATTTGTGAAACTTACTTGAAATAGAGGTGCACTTGCAACCAAAATATCCTTGTGCTCAAGAAATGCACATGGATTCAAGGATGAATGTGCCAATGAGCTCTGGATTAGCTTATTATATATGTTAGTACACATGCAATTAGGGTTATGGATTGCACATGAATGTCGAAAATCTAGGAGCTACGGATTAGTTCACTGCCATTTGTGACAATGCTAAGTTGGGAAAGTACATCCACATTGTTATCAAGTGATGTGCACAAGTTGTCCACAGGGTGTGCACAATATCTATCATCAGAAGATGCACATGTACTTTCTCCAAGAACTATGCAGTTGGTTCTCACAAGGAATTGTACAATTGATAGTCATAATAAATTGTTCAATTGTTATTGTCAAGGCATGCACAATCACTACCATAAGGGCATGCACAAACTCGTCTTCAAAAAGTGTGCAATGTCTATCATTAGGAGGTGCATAGTTACTAATGATGAAGAATGACTGTCAGCATAAAGTGCACAATCACTACTTCGGAGAAGTGCACAATTAAGGGCATCACAAGCTAGACATGTGAGATTGAGTAGTTGTGACACTTTGGATTCTTAGAAGAAGACTTGAAAAATTTGGAAACTATGACCAAGGATGACTCAGTGACTAAGAATGATAGTTCACATTACTAATAGGAGGCTCCAAAATTTCAATACAGGATTTTTTTTGAAGGGGGTTGTAGCAGCTACAACAAATTATTAGGTAGAGGTTTATGAAATATTCTATAATATTCATACTAGCATATACATAAATTAATGTTTGAGGTTTATGTTCAAATAGTTATGCCCATTTTACTCATTTAAAAAAAATATGTGAGCAAGTGTCATGTGAAGTGATTTATGGTTTTTTGACCATGCGGTATTGTAACAAAGTGTATTTATAGATTAAAAATTTACACTAGTGGGGTTGAATATCCATGGTCTCTATTTTGGAATAGGTTTCCGAAATTATAATCTAATTAGCAATAATTATTGGGTGGATAGTAGGGATTTTTGAAATATTCTAGAATATTCATACTAGTATATACAAATCAATGGTTGAGTTTTATCTTCAAATAGTCATGCCCTTTTTCTCTATTTATTAAAAAATGTGAACAAGTGTCATATCAAGTGACTTATATTTTTTTGGTCATGTGGTATTGATAATCAATCTTATTATCTCTTTATGTTGTAACTAGTGGAGATAAATCTCCATAGTTAAGAATCTTGTCTCGTGTGTGTGTGTGTCTATACACACACA
>APFE031524611.1:109437-129075 GCA_000404065.3 Pinus taeda
ATTCTTACTAATGTCCAAGAATTCGTGCATTTCAAGTGTTATCTAAAAAAGGAAGCAAGGTTGAGAGAAATAGTATCTAGGATTATTTTTAGTATAATCATATTTAGAAGAGGAAATTAAGTAGTCAAAATATTATAATATTAAATATTATCACTATATCAAATATTACAAACTCTAGAAGGAAAATAATAAATAAACATAGAATGGAAACTAATAACTTTAAAATGGACGTAATACATGATTTGAAAAGAATGTCCAAAACATTAAGGAACTTAATAAAATAGTTGAAGAAGTAGGTCATTCAACTAATAGTCCATTGATTTTCTCTTAATTGCAAAATGGGAAGGGAAAGTCTCTTAAACACTAGATTAGATTACTAAGTACTAGAGTTTAGGAGTCCTACTCACATTGTATTCATAGGAATACAATATATTTATTAAAAGAATGATTATTGTATCATTAAGGATAAAATATTTTTAATAAAGAAAAGGAAAAATGTAACTCTATATGATCCTGTTTTAGAATCACATAAATTGATCTTAGTTGCTTCCCTAGAGTATAGGTTTCTAGATGGTTCTAAAAAATACAATGGCTATTAATTTACAATATTATCCAAAAAATTATATATTATAAATATATGAATAGAATTTGACATATTGGTTTTGGTTGGTAGTAGAGGTGTTGATGGTGAAACCTCTCATGTTTTTTATGCAATTATATATTGAGATTGCTTTAAGACATGTATATTATATTTTATTGAAAAATAGACATTATAGGCATTCATGAATTTATATATAAAAATGACTTATAAATTACTAGGATATATTTGACATTTGATTTGAATAGTAAATATTATATGCATTCATGAATGGATATGAAAAAAATGACTCATAAGTGACTATGATACATTTGATTTAAATAAAGAGAGAAGTAAAAAGAGACAAACAATTCTCTGACCATAACTTCTATTTCTTTTTTTTGTGTTTCGATGTGATTCTCATCATCTCATACTTGTGTTTTATCACTTTATCACTTGAAAGGGCTTGTACAAGCATACTTAAAAAAGTTTTACTTGGGGTCATAATTTCAAGCAAGGTGATGGTCACGATATCCTTAAAAATATCATCAAATCATCATTATTCTTGTGCTATGAACTTACATCATTTTCAAACTTTAACCCAAGGTAAGAGACAACACCCCTAACATGACAAATAATTCCTTTAGAAAATTATTATTTAAGAATTGTGGGATGGGGATTGCTTCATAAAATGCTTCTTTGTAAAATTGACATATTAACATCTTGAAATTGATTCAACAACATAGATGTAAATTATGATTCAGTCAGTGATGTTGATATAACTGTCCATATATAGGATTCTATATCTAATCCTAACTTGTGGTTTTGTTTTCGAAGGAAATAGTTTAAAGACATTAGCAACATAGACAAAATGATGTTTTTAGGAGAGAAATACACCATAAGCCTATCAACATATTGATTTACAAAAATAACATACCAATAATAACCATTGATGATATAGATATAGTGAAATTTACAAAATGAAATTAAATATTCATTTTAATGAATAAAATCTTTGAGGATGTGGTACAATTGTTGTGTATGGTGGTTTGGTCCCCACAAGTCTTGATGTTCATTTTAGGGAAGAGCGATGTGGTACAATGGATGTGTTTGGTAATTTGGTCCCCACAAGTCTTGAGGTTCATGTTAAGGCATAGCTATGAACTAACTCTTCATTGATTCCTCATAATAATATATATATATAATATATAAACCATTAAATTTAATAAGTAAATATTAAAATAATAATATTATATTATGCTCCAAAACTTTGTGATAAGAATCATCACCTCTGCCATATGCAATAGTAATAGGAAAATAAAAAATTAGTTTATAAAACAAATCATCTCATGAAATTTTGCAACATTTGATTAGAAAGTTATCTTCAAACCTTTAAAGAAAGACTACCTAGATTGAATAATTAGCCTTTTAAATTTTAAAAAATTTTAATTTAGTAAAAGTCATCCGTTAGAAATTTTGCAAACATTTGATTAGAAGGTTCTCTTTAGACCTTTAAAAAGACTACCTAGATGGGATAATTAACCTTTTTAAGTTTTATAAAATCTTTGCTAAGTAACTAAAAATCATCAGCTAAAAATGTGATGAGTAACCTCATTGAAATTGATAGCATTGGAAAAAGAATGTGAATATGAAATTAAATAAACTTATTCCAGCAAGATGAGACCATAGAATGCGAAAATGTGATACAACTAATATTAGACCAAAGTTGAGATTATCAACTACATGGTGCCCTATATAAGGCTCAACCATGATCAACTCCCTGTGGAGGCTCTGTTCATTACGTAGGTTGCAACTCCAATTCCAACTTAACCAGTTGTATCAGGCTGTCGTTTCAATTATTTACAGAATTTACCTATACCTTTCTTCAGATACATATAATCGGGAGTCCCCTGCATTTAGCATAGAATAGTTATCGAACTTTTGGGAAAATGTTAAAGGAAAGGCCTTGGATTCACCTTTTCATCCGGCAAAATACAGCATGTGATATCACCCTTTCATTATCCATTGAGAATTGAGATATTAACCTAAATACCATAAATTCAGGAGCAGATAGCTTATCCTATGGCCTGTTAATCTGGAGAGATACATATAGTTATATGTGGTAGTCTATTGAATGTTCTCAATAAGTCACAATGACATTATATACATGTAAACAGTATTTGACATTATATATACATGAATCCAAAGCACATATCAAAATCTCATCACGAGTGAAAACATAGAATAGTTAAAAAATGCTAGATGTCAAACAACGACGTTAAGGAATACCATAAAACGCATCATGTTTTTTTATCCTTGAACGCTTTGTTTTATTGAAGTTGCATTCGTCAAGCAATTACAATTCGGGTACATTTTCTCAGACCTCGTTTTATTCTTATTACAGAGATTCTTACTAGTGTTTGGCTTTACCAAGATTATTCTTATCGATGGATTGTTCATCGATATTAACCGGCGGGAAGAGCTAGTTTACTCCGTTTCCCTTGAGATGTGGCCTGGGAGTTTAAGATTCCGCAACGATAGTCCAGGCCCCTCCGTCCTCGACAAACTCATTCAATGTGGTGACGGACCGATAATTACGAAGGCGGCGCTCTCCTCCCAACACTCTGAAACTGAGAATGTGCTTCTCCTCGTCCAGAATCTGAAGGAAGCCCCGTTACAACTTTGACCCGTCTCACGCATCGGATCTTCACTTCTCCCTTGACAGAGCAGCGGCTGATGAAGGGCTTGTGTGTTTCAGGTTTATCGAACCTCCAAATAACCGACCACACTGCGCTCAGCCGTTCATCGATTCTCTGAGTTGCTACGGACGAGGAGCACTGGAAATCTTCGTTTCCAAAATGATCAGTGGGGTGAGCCGCTAAAACATCATTCAAGTTGCAGCAATCCTCGTTTCTCAAACCGACCGGTCTGCATGTGTTATCCTGCAAAGCAAGATTTGCGATTTCTCTCTCTTCGTAGATCTCAATATGCTTCCTCAACATCTCCTTCTCGTCATAGTCTACAATCCAGTGCGCCGCCAATTGAGCTCTTGTCAGATAATAACAGAGATTATAAATGATTATTAGTAGTCATGTCTCTCTTAAGGAAAGAGCTTGCAAGTTGCGCCTCGTCTTCAAGAACTGGGAGTTGTGTGCAGCTAACTTTTTATATAAGCGATGCATACATCTCCTAAGGGAGTTGTGTGTGCAGCTAGCTCTTATATCGACAAACGAGTACCTGAATAGCAGTGGAAGTAACCATCTAGCGCAGGAAATGCGGACAGTCGGAGAAGCAGAATGTAACGAACATGGGGGGTGAAATCTGGTTCAAGGAACCCATTGTCACTCGCTTACTGGAGGCTTCACAGTCAACGAGCCCATTGTCGCTCATTTACTGGAGTTTCACAGTCATCGAACTGTCGAGGTAACCATATACCGCAGGAAATGCCTAGAGTCCGAGTAGCAGAATGTAACAAACATAAGCGATGATATAAGCATGAACGATGAAATCGGATCCGACAAGCCCATTGTCGGTACGTTTCTGGAAGCTTCACAATCAACGACCCAATTGTCACTCACTCGCTGGAAGCTTCACAATCAACGAGCCCATGTGCCGCATGCCAACTCCTTCGTTTCTTTCGTTCGCCAAACTCGCCCCCACCGTTCGCTCGTTCAACCCTTGGTTGTTCAACACGTCAGGACGACCGCCACACATGTCTCCCGGTTCACTCGTCGCACATCTTGACTGGTCCACGCCCAGCGTACCGTCGGTGACAACCCGCCGACTCGCCATGTCGTGCACGCGATGCCCACGGGTCCACTTTGTTTTAACTTCAGCTTTTGCCAGTTTGGTGCCAACTCGGGGTCATGACACCCACCTTTTTAAGGTAATTGGCAATCTCTTAGAGATGACCCTTAATATTGATGTCTAAGTAAAACTTATGTGGTCCATGAGTCCGAATGAGAGTTAAGTTTCACACACATAATTGGCATGTAAACTTTGTCACCTCATAATTGGCATGTAAACTTTGTCACCTCTAGAGAGTTGATTAGATGACTTATGATGATGGTCATCTTTCTTATATGTTTACCTTATTTTCTCTCCTTAGAAACAATTTATCCAACACTAGAAAGTGTTGTGATTACTACATGAATTGTGATCTTACATTAAAGCACAACACTTTTTCAATAGCATTCAATGCCATCCTCAATCCTTGAACACTACCTTCTCTCTTCATGAAAAAGATATCTCTGCCCTCAAAGGTATAGTCATTACTATATGAATTATGTTCTTACATTAGGGCACTACACATTTCCAATGGCAGTGAGTGCCAACTCTATGAACCTAAGATCGTTATATGAAACACAAACATATGTATCTCCTTTAAGCTTCATATAAAGGATGTATGATGTTAAAAGGAACAAGTTAGTTAATAGAAAATGTGAGACCATATTGTAATAAGATTGAATTAGGGTATGTCATAAGTTAAGAGGAAAATAAATAAATAAATAAATATATTTATAGAGTTTTCTTGAGGAATATATATATATATATTTATTTTATTTATTTATTGTATAGACTTTAAATCTTATTCATAATAATATTTATTTTTGGATAAATGAAGAATGAAGTTAAGTTTGGAATTTTCCATGTGGATTAATAAGTGATATTGAAGTATTTATCTATAAATTCACTAATATTCATATATAATACTTCCCATGAAACATGATAATGTTTGAATAAATAAGTGGATTGAGGTTTTTGGAGTAGAGAAAAGGGTGGTGCTTGATTACACAAGTGGATGGAGGTTTTTCGAGTTTAGGAAAATTGATGATGTTTTAGTTCTCACCACCCATGCAATCTCGTATATAATCTTCTAACATGGAGAAATATTTTCCTTTAGATATAAAGGCACTTAAATCAAATATAGAAGATTTTATTATCACATCATTGTAGTAGATTTTGCGTGCAAATTAATAAGCAAGCATACATTCCATACACATATCTTAATGGAAGAGTGGCTAAATTTTATATACATGATTAATAATGGATACTTCCATATGTACAACCCATTCTATTAGCAAAATTTATATAACCAACATAATTTGAGGAATTTTGATGTTAAATATACAACACAAAGAGAGCCAACAAAAGAATAAAATGAACACTTATATTTTCTCAAATTTGTGTCCATCAAACTAGTTGAAAAGGGACAATTCACCTCCGATTTATAGGCATGCACTATAGAGACCACCCTAAGTATGAATATGAGACAATAAGGGTGACTGGAATCTAGTACCATCAATCACTCACTCAATTCATTCCACATTACTATTGACCCATCCACTTGTCAAACAATAAGGTACTATGAGCTTCTCAACTACCATTCAATTAGTAGTGGACCTTCTTATCTTAACCAATGACAACTTAAGCATGGCATTTCCTTTCTCTCCTAAACAATCCCTTGGGAATATCTCCCTAATAATTTCCCTAGTGCAAGAAAGAATACCCCATTGCATATTTACCTATAGTATGATAACATATGGGTCATCTACAAACATTAAACAATAATTTCATGTAAAAAAATGGGTTCTATCTCTCTCAGCTTTGTGCTCTCCCTAAAACCATGCACTTTTCTCTAATTGTAAAAAAATTTCATCATCTATAAGAAACTAAATTGTATGAGTAACTATAGGCATGCACAACACTTAATCCAATGCTATCCAAGAGATTATTTGACAGGGAATTCAATTTCAAATATTTAAAATAATATGGCTTGACCCTTATAAGAACACTTCTAAGAACAAAATCACAAATGCTATACCTACTCTTACATGAGGCATATATCCCTTCAAAAAAAGCATATATATTACTTGACGGGGAATTAAATTTCAAATATGTCAAATGATATTGCTTGAACCTTACCTCCTAGTGAACGAGTACAAAGGACAACTTCTACGAAAAAAATCACAAATGCTATACCTACCCTTACATGAGGTAAATATCCCTTCTAAAAAAGTATAATATATTTTTGTTTGGACACATAAATCTAAGGTTAATCATAGCATAGGAAATTTATTGTTGAGGTATATGGAAAAAATATTCCATCCATGGAAATTGTAAGGTATTTTGTTGTCATGAACCAAAACGCACCCCTGGATAGTCATTTAGGAAGTCTTAACATCATAGTAATCTGTGGTGTGATAGTGGAAGAGCTATACTCATGCAAGCATTGAAATAGTCTTTCTAGGTGGAATGACACAACTAGGTATGCCTAAGGGTAGGTGTCTTATGGAACATTCAGATAGTATAGATTGAAAATTCCCCAACATTACCTAAGAGTATCAATGTTACTAACTAATATAATTTATAGGAATGTTGCCAGTGTATTGGATAATATGTAGTGTTGGAAACCACTTAATTTTTATGAGAAAATCTCAAAAGATGGTGCATTATGTAACTTACAATGGTGCTAAAGTAAAACTAGGACCACAAGAGTTAACTTTGGCAATGGAGGTTAGGCATGAGAACATCAAATGGGTTAAGGATGATGTGGGAACTATACATAGGATGTCATTCACCTTGAAAAAGAAAGTTATGAAGTGTTTGGTCTAAATGTACAAAGGAAGCCTTGGAGAGGAATTCAACACCATAATTCGAAGGGAACAATAGTGATTGGTTGTTGGATATATTGTAGGCTACCTGGAATTTTAAGGGAAGTGTGGAAGGAGTGGTAATAAATTCTAAGGCATGGACCAACGAGTACTTCTATGATGAAAGAGTTTCAAGTTTGAGGTTAGAAGTGTGTGCGATCTTAGCACAATAGATATTCCAAGCTAAGGAAAAACGATACTTGTAGGAAGGAAACCCATGGTTACTTCAAAAGTAGGCTTTGTAGTTTAGTAATGCAAGAAGGCTAGTGTAGCCTTGGATAAATTGTACTTCTAGTGGTTGTAAAAGTTTGTTATTAGGAAGACAGGAGGAAACTAGATTTCTAAAATAGTTAAATATTCATCAAACTCATAATAAAACCACACAACGTAAAGTAAAAGAGCTATCACTCTTTAAGTCAAATTGATTGAATTGATTGAGAATACATGATTAATTACACCCAAAAAAATAATGAAGAACCATCTAGAAAGATATTGATAATGCAAATTATGGCTATGCTAATTTTATCCCACGCATGCATGACTAAATATTCTTGAATTTAGACTCTATAAACTACTAGATATTATCAACTAACTAGGAGTAATTAGCAATAATTATTTCTAATACTCCCGCTTGATTACGACCACTATTGCCTATTGCTTTATGTCCCAACTAGGATTAAAAAACTAAATTATCTCTATGAAACTCAAATATATCTCTTGTAAATAGCCTTTGAATATTTCAATTAGTTTCTCTTTCAGTTTACAAGATTCCAAGAAGATATATCTATTGTTTACAAGCTACCTAATGAAGTAATATCTTGTATAATTATTATCGTTTTTCTAATGAAAGCATGGTTCCTCGACAAAGCCACCACTAATTTGTTGTCACAATTCAATGTAGTTGGTCCCTCTTGTTCTTGTTCTATATCACCCAATATTCTTTCTAACTAATATACTTGAGAAACTATAGTTGTTGCCGATACATACTACGTTTCAGTTGATGATATTGTCATAATGGGATGCTTTCTAGATTCCCATGAAATCCCAACCAAGATGAAAAACATATTTTGAACTACTCTTCCCATCATATATGTTACCTACAAAATCACTTTCAGTAAATCCAACTAGAAGGCCACAATGTTAGTGCTGGAGTATACTATGACATATCTCATTATTCCATCAATATATCTAAGAATCATTTTTCATTCTTTCTAGTCTAAGTCTCTTGGGGACTTCATGAACCTAAAAATCATATTGATTCCATACATAATATCTAGTTTAGTGGTATTAAGATACATAATACTACCAACCAATATGTTAAATAGAGTTGGATATAATGTTGGATGGTTTATCTACCTTGCTAAGCTTTGTTCCTATTGCAATTAAAGTTGGTGTTGGTTTTCAATTCATCATCTTAAACCTCTTTATCACATCCATGGAATACCTTTCTTGTAACACAAAAGCACCTTAATCTAATTGAATGACTTCAATACCAAGAAAGAATCTCATTAACCCCAAATCAATCATTTCAAACTCTTACTTCATAAACGATTTAAACATGTCTCCTAGTAGATTCCTTATGAAGATCATATCATCAACATACAAACAAATAATTGGATTTTTTCCTTGCTCATTCACCTCTATATACAATGTAGTCTCATTGCTTCTTATGTTGAATCTGTCGTTGATCAAATGTGAACCCAACCTTCTATACCAAGCTCTAAGATCTATTTTTAGTCCATAAAGAGATTTCTTCAACCTATATACCTTGTTTTCATAACCTTTTATCACATATCCTAGTGGATGCCCCACATATACTTATTCATCCAAAACGTCATTCAAGAATGTTGGTTTTACATCCATCTACTAAATATTCTACCTTTTTTGAGTTGTTATGGGTAAGTGTTGGTTGTTCTAGATGCCAATAACATATAGGGGGTCTCCCAAATGTGAAGTCCCAATTAGACCTCACATCGTTTGGAGTAGGAGCCCCATCTCGTTATTAGGCCTGACCACCATTGCAGGTGATCTTAGAGGTATTTTTTGGCTACAAAACACACAAGAGATCATACACATAACTTTTGGGTAGAAAGTACTTAAATTTTGTGGGACACTGAGTGTAAAGTGTAAAGGGAAGTTCCACAACAAGAAAATGAGAGACAAGCCTCTAATAGAAAATTATTACTACTATCATAAGAAAGATATGTGAGAGAAAATGGGAGAGAATCGTTGATTAACTTGAAAATTAGCTCACAAGATAACAATGATGATGTAGACACATAACAACACCCATTGAACAAGATTCATACCTAAAGCAACAAAATAGCTCATTCTCTTTACAGGCATAACATAAACATATATTGCAAACATCTAAAGAATAGTCTTGCAACCTTCACGATAAATGCGTGAAAGAGTGTTGTCTCCAAGAGCTTATGATAATTAAATGAAAGGTTCAAGTACATTGTCACATGGATGAAACACTAGCCCCAATATTGGTCATGGAGATATCACTTTATCCTCCAATGAATGATCTTCTCCCCTATGCACCACTAGATAAGCCAAGGCCAATTCTCCAAATTTTCAACCCCTTTTCTTGAGTTATGAGGGCTTATTTATAACAAATGATAATGACCCGTGAGCTTCCTCATGACTCTCTCACTTCTATAACATATGGAATTTTATGTTACTCTTCATATTCCACATGTGTCTCTTAGACTTATTTTACATTTAATTATTATTCATAAAATACAAATTACATACAAAATGGTGGCTATATAAGACAAAGTTACAATAAGATAAAAATTCCTCATGTAGTAGGAAAAGAAAAATCTATGGCTTGAGAGTTAAGCTCATTAGTGATGTAGGAATTCCATTCTCTAAACTCTATTTCAATACCTTTGACCATTGTTGGTAGATCTACAACATACTACATCTTCACCGCGAGTGCATCGAATAATATAGATTTGGAGTTTCATTGTTTACCACTCCACAACATGGATAACTTGATTTAAATTTCGGTTGGCCGAATTTCATATTGTAGAATAAGATTATTGGTCACCTCCAAGCCTTCTTCATCTTTTGCTTGCCTAATTTGTTCAATGAACTTATTTAGCTCCTGCATGACTACATCCTTACTCCTTATTTCTCCAAGTGAACCTACAAAATGTAATTTATGCTTCCATGCCAAGGAATCTAATCTGCTACAAAGTTGAGCATAAGAAGCTATGATGTTGGTCACCTGTTCACCAAGGTGGTGGTAGTGTTGGGTATGTAGCCTCAGTTGTGCTCTATCCACCTTAGTTGATAACCTATCTTTCTTGACCAATTTCTTAGGGATGTTAATATACTTGATGCCCCAATCCTACATTAGATCAACTACTTTCCATGTAACCTTTAGAGCCTTCGAGATTTCTTGAGACCTTTTCTGAATTTTAACCAGGGGCACCATCACTTGATGCAAGAGAATCATCTCATTGTACATATGCATCATGGTGTCTTCCATCAAATTCAATTCTTTAAATATGGCAAACCATAGCTCTGTTGTGTGATACTATTAGAATACAATTGTTATTTTTTTGCGATGAGATGGTCCACCTGCTATTTTTTGGAAACTATATCCTTTGGAAATCATTCATTCTAACTCAGGAGATACTTTTTGTTATCCCGTTTTTTTGTCACGAAGGCCACGTTCGTTGCAATGATTGCTTAAGGATTCCTCATTGTGTTCAATGTTATCACCCTTTTCATGGCTATGGAGACAACATGAATAGGGTCATTTGGAGAATACCTTTGCTTCTCATGCACAAATCTCTTATTTAGTTGGTCAAAGGTAAATTTGGATATAATCATAACCCTATCATCAAGTGGAGGAAAAATTCCCATCTTTCTAAATGGGAGATAGTCGCTACTGAGAGGAGGTTTTGACTAAGTGTTATGCCCATCTCCAATTGGTTTAATGTCTTCCTCCTCCTCTAGTTTCACTTCCATGTCATGGGCCATTTGTTCTTCCTCAATTTCTTGTGTGGCTTCTTCCTCCTATTTTTTGTTCATCTCCTCTTCCTGTAACAATTTTTCTTGTTCCTCTTTTTGTATTATTTCCCTTTCTTCCTGTTGTTCCCTATGTAGCTCCTCTGATTTTTCTCTTCTTCATTTATTCCTTCTTCGTCAAAAAATCATCTTACCTTTTCTTCTTTTGTTCCTCTTTCTATTTTCTCTCCTACTCTTGTTTATTTTCTTCCTCTAACCTTTTATTCTCCTCTTCCATTTTCTTTCATTTTTTCTCTGCCTCTATTTCACCTTTGCATAGTGGATCAACCTTGAATTTTCTATTTCTTCCTGCTACTAGATAATTCTTTAGGTTATTCTTTGATATTGTTGTTTCAAGTTGGGAAGTCACTTCCTGTTGAATCCCCTCCATGTGTACATCTGATACATGTGGAACATGTGAGGGTCCTACCTCATCTCCTGGCCTATTCCTTCTCAATGAATTGCACTATATTTTTAGTTTCTCATCTTCTGGAATGGTCATAGGTACATACGGCCAGGTGTATCATATATTAGTACAATGTTGTCTGTAAACATTTATGGACTCATATATATGAAAACCCATTACTCCAAAATGAAGATTTCTAAGTTCTTTAATTTCAACTTTAACCACCTTAAGGCTCTTAAGCGCATAGAGTTAAATCCGTAAAGGAAAAGAGGGCCAAGGAGACTTCTTCTTCCTTTGTATTTGTTTAGATAACCCATTGTTCAATTGATAGGAAACCTTCTACAAGACTACCTTATTGGTCACAGACCTTGGCATAACGTGAGGGGAATTCTAGCACCCAAAAACTCTAATGTATGTGCCTTGTGGTGAAGTGAACCAATCTACAACCTCATAGACTGCCTCCTTCACGTAATCCATCATGTAAGGAGGTTATATTTTAAAGGTAATCTTATACAAAATTTCAAAGAAAATCTTGACCAACTTCATTTATACTCCTCGAAAACTAACTTCTGACAATAGCCTACAATGAAAAAAGACAAAAAACTTCTCTTGAGGGGTTGAGTTCCATTTTGTTCTTGTAAAATCATAACAAGAACAGTTTCCATCCATCAGATAAGCAAACATATGTAACTCTAGTGATTGCTTTTCTTGTAAAGTTGTTTTGGCATGTATATTAAGTTGTAATTCATGAGAGAGGGTGTTAGCCCAATTGAACACTTTTCCTGTAAAAACAACTAGGTTGAGTAAATACACCCCATTCTCCTTAAAGTATTCTACATTCTTTCACCCATGCAATCTGCAGCACATCTCCATGAGATATTGATAGACCTTTCTCAAAGTTAGTCCTGTAAATAGAACATGGCCTTTAGCGGAACTTTGTAGGCTTTTTCTACCAATACTTAAGGACTTCCTTCGTATTCAAGTTTTCCGAAGTCATGTAGAGCCATGTATTAAAAATTTTCTTGGTAGTTACCATTTTTTAATAGGAATGAAAACCATGCAGATGGTAGGTAGAAATATCCTTTCCACTTTCATTGGTAAGAGCTAGATTCTTGCTATCCATATGTAACAATATCCATTCGGTAGCTTCTACATAAGGAAATACTGGGAATATGCATGCCACTATATGCATTTTGGACCTCCTGATGTTTATGTACACTTCCCTATCTTCCAAGTCTTCTAGGAATTCATTTTTCATAAAGGCATCTTTGATATCCTACCACAAGACATTCAAATATTTGTCAATGAAACACTGTGTGTCTGATATGATGAGAACAGTTAGCTTAGAACATTCCACTACCTACTCAGTACTATTCTATGAAGTTTCTTTTGATGTAGCTTGGCAAGTGTTAGGAGGCATAATCTTTGCAGAGTATGAAAGACAAATATGTTTTGTATCCATAACACCTGCAAGTGGAAAATTACTCATGGTGAAAAACAATTAGTTCCTTGAAATCCCTTAGATATCACATGAAAACTATGAAAATGACAATGATTAAGGAAATATCTAGGTAAGTTTGGAGCACAATCCTATCAAGCATGAGACAAGATGGATTGATTATCCACTGAAAGTGTGCAGTGCACCATGGAAAGGAAAAGAGTGCAATTTGGGATCACAGTGCACAAACAAGGCTAGGGGGGAGCTTAGTTAAGGGGAGTGGGTCCCTATTTTCTAGGAGTGTGCTCTGCATGCAATCAAGGAAGGGTTCATGTATGAGGGACATGAAGTACTTGATGATGACGAAGAGTGTGCCCCTAGTGAGAACAAGGAGTTCACACTTTCTATTGATATGGAGTGTGCACTCACTATTGACAAGGATTATGCTCAACTATGAGACAAAAGTGCACTCCACTAGGAAAATGAGTGCACTCAGACCCAATATGGCACAATTTATTTCAATAGTGCATGTGTGGTCACTAACTTTAGGAAGTGCACTTTGACTAGGAGAAAAAGGTTTTCTTTCTTAATTTTATGTGTTGTGCATGTTGAGTGCAAAAAGTTGGGCTAAGTTAGAGCAAGCTAATTCTTTGTTGTCTTTAGAAAGGCAACACGAGAACTTCGAAATATAAGAAGATGACACTTGAAGATGTAGAAAAGATGTTTGGCACTTATAAAATCATGAACATAAGATAATATGACACAAGGTAGCTTGAAGTAATGACTCATGAAAACATATGTAGGCTCCATAATTGAATAAGGAAAAAAAATTGGACGGTCATTGTCACAATGACAACACTAAGACAACCTAACTATATATAACCTTCGAACTATTATAATGTGTTTATATAATCCACTTCAGGCTATTATGAAAATCCTTTTTATACCAATCTAGTTTCGTGCTTTCTATTTCTCCATTCTCATTAAGTTTTCTTGTGTAGACCCCTTTTACACCTATGGAATCTTCATATTCTAATAAATACGTTCATACCATGTACCATTATTTTCTATGGAATCCATTTATTTGACTTAATTTTCATCTCTTATTTCCACTTAAAACATATAAATTGACAAGAAAACAATGCAAAATTTTAATTCACATCTAATTATTCATAGATTTCTCTAAGAATTCTAGTATTTATTGGCCTTAAGGAATAAATTGTAGGATTAATTTCACTACATTATTGAGGTTGAGTTACTTGAGTAGATGACTCACCTTGAGTATAATGTATTGAAGTTATTGTTGGAGTACTTATGAATGATGATTGGGTTTTTGAACCTTGTTTTCCTCTTTTAACAACCTATTTGTCTACATCATCGTTGACTTGAGGTATCACTACTCCAACTGTTATAGGTTTATCAATGCTTCCATCCCTTCCTTCATTTTATTTAAATTCAATATATTTGCTAATTATCAATATTTTTTGTATTAGTTGATACAACTTGTATGTCATGGAGTGATCATTTTACTCAATAAAAATGCACTTTTCACTTACGTCATATCACTTTCTTCTCAACCCTTTAGGAACATGGGCATATGCCACAAAACCAAATACTTCTAAATGTGCCACACTGCAACTCATACCAGTCCATGCTTCCTATCAAACATTGTTATTCATAGTTTTGGTGGGATATCAATTCAAAACATAAGTTGAGAAAGCTATTGCTTCTCCCCAAACACATTTTATAGATGTTTTTTCTTCAACATGATTCTATCCATATTCATGATGGTTCTATTATTCCTTTTAGGTGCACAACTTTTTTGTAATCTTTACATAGTTGTGAACTATATTTTGATCCCATAATTATTACAAAAGTTATAAAAAATATTTTGAATCATCACTGCCTTCTCCTTCTAATATTAAGACTTTAATCCCATGACCACTTTGTTTCTCAACCATTTCCTTCAATTCTCAAAACATATCAAAAGTTTTTTTTTTTTGGCAAGGACATACACCCAAGTCTTTCTTGTTTAATCATCTCTAAAGTTTAGGAAGTAATAACTTCCTCCAAGTGACTATGTTTATATTGGACCACATAGATCTATATTAATTAGCTCCAAAGGTTCCTTTTCACTAAAAGACACTCCCTTAGGAAAACTATCCCTGCATTGATTTGCTAGAATACAACTCACATGAACTAGGTGGCTCTTGAATAGGAGGAAACCTTTTAACCATATTGTACTATTGTAATAGTCTAAACCCACTAATATTTAGATGACAAAAGTTGACCATAACCAAAAATCATATATGCAAGTTTTTTTTAGCAAATGAGTCATCAAGTCTATCACACTTCATGCCAAGAGGATACATCTTATTATTTGTGATCTTTACTATATAAATCAAAATATAACTTGGAGGGTTTTCATGTATGAAATATTAATTTCCCTTAAATATTACATTATACCCATTTTGAGTAAGTTGGCCAACACTAAGAAGATAATGTTTCAAACTTGTAGTATAGTACAAATTTCATATATCCCTTTTGTGACCTTGTTTGGTAAGGATGTTAACCATTCATTTTCCCATAAATTTTAAAATACGGTTTGATCCCAACTTGACTTTAGTTTATATTAAATTATCCATATCTACAATTATGCTTATGTTTCCTATAATAGACTATCTATAAGATAAATATCATTAAGTGGATTTTGAGTAGCATTACACGTAACAAATATTAAATTGTCCATATCTACAATTATGCTTATGTTTCCTATAATAGACTATCTATAAGATAAATATCATTAAGTGGATTTTGAGTAGCATTACACGTAACAAATAGAGATTATTCACACTTCTTAAAAGAGCATCTTGCCTACTAAAACATGTTATTTTTTTATTTATACGTCCATGTGAATAATGATGCAACTAATTACAGTAAATTACTTGATTATTGACTCTCCATACCTATCATTTAATTATGAACTTATGTTTCTACTCCCCCTTGAACTATGATGATTTTTTTCTAATCTTGTTTCTTATTTTTGAACCATCTATTCGATTATTGCTTCTATTACTCCTCCTTCTTCTAGTCTTAATCATGATCCTTATGTACCTCCTGAGATAGAAACCTGTAACTTGAATGTGTTTCCCAAAGATTCATCATTCATGTTTATTCAAGATTCTTAGGATGGAAAACATCCCAATAGTTCATTTATTGGTTGTTGTGACAAGTATTTATCATTTTTAATGGCTATGACTATTGCATTAAAATTCATAGGAAAGTATCTAAGCATAGTCTCCACACTATTTAATCTAAAATATCGTTACCATTAATTTTTTATTTACAATGTTTATGACTTGGGTCATGCACTATTCTACAAACTTTGAATCCTCCATCTTCAAATTCTCATCATTCATCCTCAATGTCTACAACTTAATTGTCTTCACCTACATAATTAACCTATGCAATTACCTCATAATTAGTCTCTAATATGCCCCACACTATCTTAGAGAAATTTGTTGTTGATATATTGGGAAATATAGTCCCATTCATTCCATTTTTTATCGAAACATTATTTTTTCATCCTTATTTTTATTGTCTCTAACTTGATCTTGTTGTTCATATTTCAAATCTTATTCAACCCCTTCATTAATGGTATTTGTATAACTAAGTACTACAATATCCCAAACATCTTGGAAATGTAACAAAGTCTTCATCTTAATTTCCCAAACTCCATATTTTTTCTTACTAGAATCAGAATCGATAGCCAAGAAAGACTCTCACTTAAATCCATATCTATTTTCATTTCCAAAAAATACACTCTTTATAAAAATAAAAAATAAAATCAGAACCCTTTTAATATTTTTAAATAAAAAACCTTTCCCTTTACTTGCTCATTTTTAAAAAAATATCATAATTAAATCAACTTTCATCATGAAAATTATGTTTTCAATGCAAGTCCAACTTTCATGCCTAGGTTTAACACTATTTAAAAAAAAAACATTTTGTAACTCCACCCAAGTGAATTTCTCATGAAATCATTTTATTAAATGTTATACTAATTGATACTTCCTAACAATGATGGTGGCCTACAGTAGCGGATAGGAAAATATAGAGATGTGAAACCAGTGGAAATGTCGATTTCTTAAAATCCTCAATAAGGAACATTACCATAGTGGGTTTCCACATCTAACCCTTAGTGATTAGCGTTGACACAGTGGCCCTACAAAAAACAAAGACTGATCGCCTAAAAGATATTCTAGCGAATTACTCTAACTCATTGTATCTCTTCTAGCTCTAGCACACTTAGTTCCCGTAGATCTAATAGCCTGGTTTATTTGGATCAGATACCTTGGTTTCTCAGGATATGAGTGACAACGGTAAAAAGTATATCACTACAATAATTAAATACTCTTGAATAACTCATAATACAACCACATAATAACATACAATAAAACATGATAGACTTTTACTCTTTAACTCGAATTGATCGAATTTATTGAGGATAAAAAATTAAATAGAACCAAAAACTCATAGAGAATTCTCTAGAAATATCATGGAAAATACTCTAGAAACATATTTAGGACACTAATTATGGATATGATAATTTTATCTCATGAGTTCATGACTAATTATTCGTACATTTATACTTTACCCAAACTACTAAAAACTATCATATAAGTAGGAGTAATCATATCTAACATGTTTTTTTAAGGACTCGTATTCTAAAATCTAGTAATATAATTACAATGCTATGTTTGGACACCACCAATACATGTGATAAATACTTTGGAAATTAGTGAGAGGGAGGGAAGGGTGAATCAATAATGGTATATTTTCAATTAATCAAATCAATTTAATTTCTTTCTTATGCATTTTATTTTTGGAACTAATGGCTTATGTATATGTTCAACTCTTAATTGATTCTTTTACAGGTGACAAAGAGGTATTTGCATACATAAATTTAGTTTAAAATAATTCACATAAATGAGACATTCAAGTCACAACACATCAAGGCACTAGATAAAAGTGGAAACCTATAAAGGCAAAAAAACAAAATTTTTTGGCTGAAACGATATGAAGGAAAGCTCCTACTCACTTATTACATCAAATTTTCTATAGGATCCAACCTACAAGAGGTTACTGGGTCACTTCTTCTGTAAGCTTCAACTTGCAAGAAATATCCAACTCCCACTGATCCGGATTGGATCGCTATATTTTTTTTTCATACATCTCAATTCATTTGGATTAGGAAAAGTGGAGGACTCGGCTCATGGGACCGTTTTTACTGGCGAGACCCAGTTTGGTGAAATAGGGTCTCAAACCTTCCAAGACCATTTTGAGGCATAAAATGACATTTTTTAGGGGTAAAATTTGCTTCTTTTGGGAAGCGCCATTTCATGCTATTATACACACAAATATGTTTCCAACAGTGCAAGAAGCATGTCAATCGAAGTTCGTGCGCAAAAGTTATGCCACTCAAACGTTGACCTTCCTGTTATCACACCTATAGTTTGAGAGGATGTGGCATCAACCCACATTATTCATTGAAAATGGGATAGCCACATGTTTATGATGTAAAATACTCTAGAAGATTTTATATTGGAATGCTAGTTAAGAGTTGATGTAGTCAAAATTAAGCACTAGCAGGCTATCAGATTGTGTTATAACGGGCCGCTAGGAGGAAGAGGCATTCCATTCTTTCAGGAGAATTTTGTTCCATAGCTGAGAAAATATAGCTAATAGAGATAGGAGGTAGAGCACATAGAGAGGATATGTGAACTGTAGCAGCCCATAGGCCACATGCATTATATATTTGTACCTTCAACCATATTTCCAAATAGAGAAAGAGAGTGAAGCAGCCTCACATTTTCGTTGGGTTTTCTCCCAAAAGGGTTTCCCAGAGAACATATCTTGTGTCTTATGTGTGTGTGAGCTTATTTTATCGTTCTCTATTTTTTTTCATAATTTCCATTCGCATGCATGAACTAATAGTAGTAAAATATGTAGATCTAGAAATTAAATAAAACAATAATAGTGTAAAATTTGAGTATGTTAATATATCATTATCATATTTGTTGTGACAAACTGTCTAGTGGAATATCCATGGCAGTTTATAGATCACACACAATTTTTTGTAGGTTACAACCCACAGGAGGCTCCTACCTCAACCAACAACAACATAAAATTTGAAATGGGAACTAATACTGTTATCCATTTCATAGAGATAGCAAAAATTGACTCGACTTTGAAAGGGGTGATGCAAAACGCACATATTTTTTTAGAACATAGTTTTTGGCACTTTAAATAACTGATACGATTACCCGTTTCACATGGGTAGTAAAAACGTGACCCGATTTTGAAAAGTGGTGATGCAAAATACAATTCTTTTTTTTTGGGCATAGTTTTGACAATTTAATTTTTCTTAATCAAATATAAATATTTGCTTTTAAATGTTAGTGATTTTCATGTTGATTTTGAAACATGTTGATGCGACATACTTTTTTAAGAGGACTTATCTTTCACACTTTAAAAT
>APFE031524611.1:130392-148715 GCA_000404065.3 Pinus taeda
TTTTAGTTTTGAGGGTCCTCTTTGTTTTGAAGATGTTTTTTGGCAGAAAATTTACCATTGAAAGAAAAAAGTGTTATTCAAACATCAACACTTTTCATTTTCAGTGTTTTTTAGACAATTTTTGCACAAGAAATTGGTTTTCACTGCCATTTTTAAAACATGTTGAAAATTTACCCTAGAAAAAAAAGTGTTATTCCAGCATCAACCCTTTTCGTTTTTGGCACTGTTTTTGATGTTTTTACGGGTTTTTTTTGCTAGAATTTCCATTTTGAGTTTATAATTCCCATTTCAAAGTTTACAATATTCAACTACACCAAATTCTTTATCTAACTATATCTTGAAAAGAGACTACAATCCCCTAATCAACTTACAAATAAAATTTTCCAGTTACTTAGTCTTTGTCTATGTTACATTGCTTATAGTCTTATTTTTTTCTTATATTCTCATTTATTGCTTATCCTCTCTACTTCTCTTATTCATGTTTGCTCTCCTTATGCTACTCTTTCTTCTCCTCTTTTCTCCTCTCATACATATGCTCAATTCACCAAAAAAATATTTTTCATTCAAAATGGCATATTTTATATAGAAAGAGTTTTTCATTGTTTGTATTCCATGTAGGAATTCAAATTTAAGAGTTATCACTTGGTCTTCTAGAGTTATTCACATTATGCCTCTTCATTTCCAAATCTAAAATTTTGTTCAAGAATTTTGTAATATTAATCATATCTAAAATAATATAAGATAACAATAATGATTAAATTGCATGCAG
This sequence comes from Pinus taeda, assembly GCA_000404065.3. NCBI lineage: Eukaryota > Viridiplantae > Streptophyta > Pinopsida > Pinales > Pinaceae > Pinus > Pinus taeda. The sequence goes on from APFE031524611.1 coordinate 131,162, forward strand.
GCCCTCTGCCTAGGGCCGCGCCACCATGGGTGGTAGAAGGATTTATTTTTTTTAATAATAAAAAGAAAACACATTTTAATAATTTTTTAAAATAAAAAAAAAATGTTTAAAATTTTTTTAAATAAAAAAAAAACTTGTTTAATTTTTAATTTTTAATTTTTTTAAAAATATTATTTTTTTTAAAATACAATATATATATAATATATATATATATATAATATATAATATATATATATAAACATTTTTTAAATAATGAAAAAAAATTGTTAATTTTTTTTTAAAACCTTTTAATAAATGTTAAAAAAAAATAAAATAAAAAATTGTTAATTTTTTTTTTCATATAAAAATGGTAAGTTTAATAAAAATATTGTTTTTTTTTTAAATCAAAAAATACATATTTCTTTAACAATTTTTTTTTTTTTTTTTTTAAATTGAAAAACATATTTTTAAAAAATTCTTTTTATTTATTATTATTCAAGTTTATTTTTGTTTTTTATTTTTTTATGTTTTAATATTTCATTTTACCAGCTTATTTTTTTGGTTAATTTTATATTTATTTTAAATCTAGGTGTTTAAATTTTTTTTTTAATTTTTTTTTTATGTTCTAGTTAATGTATGTTCTTCTAAATTTTCTATTTTTACTTACTTTTTTTTTTTTTTTCTTTCTGAATTAGACTAATTCTATTAATCAAAAATATGGTACAAGATGATACAATCAAGAGAGACAGAAAACCGGCAACCGGAAATGATAGGACTATCAACCTCAGTTCGAGAGAAGGAGTGAAACAAGCAAGAAACTACAACATATGGCTGGTAGCAAAAACACTGACTTCTACCCAGAATGCGCAAACGCCTCAACACGAAGCATTTTCCCTTTCCTTTTTTTGACTTCGACCCAACCATCCTGGGGTGAATGAGCCATAACAACTTGAAGATTGGGGATCTCCACCGTGGGGGCCTCCTTTTCCGAATCAGAGGAGGAGGTCAAATGGACGTGTTTTTGCGCGATGACTATATCGGATAAATGCACTGGACTATCGGTGGAAGGGACCACAAAATGAGGGGCTTGATCCAAATCTGTATCGCTACCTTCATCTTCAAAGCTAGAGGAATGTGAATCCACGACTAGAGGTGGAGAGCAAGGAGCCCATCGTTTGGACTTGGGCTTGGAGAGGTTATCCTTATTCTTTCTTGCTGGGAGAGAGGGGTAGGAGTTCTGCAGATGCCCTGATTGGTGGCAATGGTGGCAATGAAATGCAGTATTTTCGTAATCCTGTGTCTGGGTCCAGACATAGTTGTTTATCTTGAGATTGATTTGTTTTGGAAGTCCTTTGCTCAAATCTAACTCCACACATATTCTGGCATATGTGTAGAGACCTTTATGTTTCCGTCAGAAATCTGCCATAATGAAATTGCCCAAGGTGTTTCCTATGGCTTCAAAGATAACACCATGCCATAAGTGGGCAGGTAAGTTTGGAAGCCTGATCCATATAGGTGTCTTGGTAATGACAGCAGTTGCTGGATCAAGATCTGGGAACCAAGGAGTCAGGAAGAGCCCTGCAGTTCCCATGAATGAAGGGCCCTCTTCTAAAGCCTTTTCATAATGCTTACTGTCATAAAATAGAGCAATGAAGTATCCTTTTGAACACAAATTGATCTTGCAATGATGAGTCTAGTTTGCATAGATCCATGCATAGAGATCCTGAGATCGCGGCCACAGTCTGTTAAATCTGCATATGATGGCTCTTTCTGCAAATTCTTGGAGCATGTTTGCAGGACCTTCATTGGTGATTTCAACAGAGGGAACTTCCTCTATCTTGTAAACTAAAATAGGCTTAGGTTTAAGACCTACCGGGGCTTTGGGATTCTTAGAGTGTACTGCATCTTTGTAAGAGAAAGGAGGAGCAGAGGATGACTGTCCCGCTGTACCTCCTCTCAGACGAAGGGATAACACCAATGCGTTGTTTCTGGTAATGCTGTAAGAAGAGAGGGGAAGAAGGTCTTCAAGTTGTTTACCTTGAAAGAGAAGTCTCTGAAGGCCTGAAGGGATCCCAATCTGCCGATCTAGATCCAGCTTGAGATCCAACACCAAATCTAAAGAATTGACCCAATGCAGGATGGTTCTGCTTGAAGGTAGAGAAATTTGGATATGAAAGGAGTCAAGGAAGTGCCTAGACAAAGTGTCAGGGCCTCTTGTGCGTCCGAGAGCAAATCTGCCATGACGATGAAAGGGAGGGAATTTCTCTGGAGAACTAGATCTTGAATTCACCAGATCTAACACTGAGATTCTACTCTGAGCTGTTTTCTCACCTCTAGACAACTTATGCAATGATTGGGCTTCCAGATCTGGCCAACATGGGGGTCGAACTTTAGTTTACGGGTCTAAATCGAAGAGTCTACGGCTCGATCTATGCAACATACCTCAGATCAAGGCATAAGTTGCCCAATCGGGGCTCATCAGCGGCCTCTCAAATAGGTAGAAAATAAGATCTGCATCGTAGAGGTACCTGATCCACGAGCATTTCTGAAGCAAAGCCGCCCCTTTTAATACGAACGGGAGAATCTCAGTTATATTCGCCGCCTGTATAAATTCGATATGCAACAGATCTGGCCAGATTCGTTCCTCTCTGTTTCTAATAAACCCTAACGGCATCGAATAACCTAAAACCCTCACTCTTGTCGGCGCGAAGATGTCAAGTGTGTATCCTGTGATATCAGTGTTCTGGCCTGTGGTATCATCGTGGGCTTGGCAAACATGGGTAAGGCGAAAATCCATTACCGTCGCAGCAGAGCTGCAAGAAATTTATGCAGCACAATATGATTTATCCAATATCTATTTTTACTTACTTAATTATATATATATTTTAAAAATTTTTCTTCTTCTTTTTTTACATTTTTAAAATCTAGTTTGTTTTCTTATTTTCATTTATTTTAGTTTTTTTGTTAATGTTTTTAACAAAAAATAACTACATTTAGAATGAATCCTAATAATTATTTGAAAAATACAATTAAGAACATAATACAATTAAAACAACATAACACAAAATAAAACAAAGAAAATATAACATACAGTTATAATAATAATTTAACATAGATAATATGACATAGTATATAATATTTAATATAACATAGTTTATAATATTTAAATTAATATAACATAGTTAATATAACATAGTTTATAATATTTATATTATTCTTTTTTGTGAACTTTGGCAAAGTTGCTATCTATATTTCAAATTCAAAAATTTACATCTATCATCTATCATAGGTCGTTAACCTGCTCGGAGGAAACCAGGTAACCACTTGTCTGCATTAAATTCAGCCCAAAACTTGAAAAGGTTCATCTCTATGTGTCTAGAATGTCTGTTCTTACTATCTCTACTCATTATCCTATCCTTAATTTTAAGGTAGTACATTGTATTCCAGTTTATCACAAAAAGAAATCAATGACGGACTTAACATACTGCGTCACTCCTCATCCAAGGAAATTATAGGGGCAGCCGCCTTGGTGCTTGATCCAGGGATCTCACTCCCAAAAATGAGGTTGTTGCGAGAGACCTGAATTTGCACTGTTGCAATTTCCTTGAGGAGCACATACTTGATGTTTTCCATTTCATCTTGGATGTGGTTCCTTTGATGTTCATTTCGCTGCCGCATTTCTGCTTCTTCTTCTTCTCGGGCATCACAATTCAGGTTCATGGCTCTAGCCACAACATTCTTCATAATCCAGTATTGTTGTAGAGTTTTGTTGAAGAGGGAATTGCAGCTCCTTGTGTTTCCAGGGTATGGCACTACGTGTTCCCATTCCTCTCTAGGGACCTCCTGGTTCTTGCTGATAGATTTCAGCTCTCTCTCCCAGCCAAATATCCACTCTCTGATTTCAGGTGGGTTCCCAGCCATGTTAGCATCTATGATGCTCTTCATGTGCCCTGCCTCAGATTTCCTACCTTTCCTTTTCGTATTTTTGTTGGTGCCCTCTTCCTATTTTGGAAAATATTTCGCTTTCCTCGAGGCCATTTTTCCTTCTTGGTTGAGAGTTTGCTCCCTTTTTCTCCTTGCCTCTAAACTAAATGTTGCACTTTACTGTATGTTTCTTACCTATCAAAACATGATAACATAAATCAGTACAACGGTTTAGAATTTGATTGTTTATCCACTAACCTACCATCCTTTCCTTGCCAGGGTTCTGGTTTCCCAGGATAGGAGAATGGTCTAATGGTGCATCCCGCCCCGGGGAGCAGCCTTTGAAATGGCCCATTTCATGTTCCCCACTCAACATGGCTAAGGGTTCCCCCTACTGCCTAGGTTTTTGCCAGTCTGAGGGCCCATACAGGTCGTCTCTCCTACATGTATACCTTAGGAGGTGGCTTTCTCTCCTTTTTACCAGGGATTTCCTACCAATTTTTCCTCTGGATTTTTCTCTAAAATTTCCTGGTAATTGGGTCTGGATACTTACGGGAGTACCTCTCCTTCCTGAGATCCCCTCCTTACCCACTCCGATAACATTCTTGGAGTTGGTCTTTCCTTTCCTTATGGGTCTATACATATTTTTCTCTGGATCACCAGTAGTTATTCTTAGAGCTAGGACTTTGTGGCCTGCTCCTCTGAATAGAGGTCCACATTGTTGCCCTAGTCTGAGGGATCTTACATACTGGCTTTGTCTACTTCCTGATCTAGGCTTGATGGTCCTCTCAGGCATGTTTCCTAGATTTCTACTTCTAACTACAACGTAAAATACCGAGTAAGAGGTTGAGACTACATACCACCTTACCCTGCCATCTCCTTTGCCTATTTGTTTCTCCTATTGTCCATCACATTTCTACTTTCCAGACGGCTTCGTTCTGTACTGCATGCAAGTAGCTATTGCCACCAAAATGCCTCTTGGGTTTATTCCTTTCCTTATGTACCTTCTTACTTCCACCTATCATGTTCCTTTACCGGCACTCTTTCCAGAGTCTTCATCTAGGGATGTGCCTTGATCATTTTGTCCTCCTTTACTCCACGTCATTCCCTACCTCCTCCCGGATTCTCTTTCTGTGTACTATCTGCCCTTTTGCTGCCATTTGTCATCCCTTCTCTGACCCTCTGCCCAGCCTCACTCCTGCACTCAACCATTGCATTCCTTGATTGCCCCTCTGCTGGCATCTCGGGATGCGATCCATCCCTGCCCTGCCCCATCAGCTGCCTCTTTTGCCATTTAATCCTTTCATTTTTCTTATGTGTCCTTTCTGTCATCACTAGTTGTATCCTTTCCTTGCTTCTGCCACTTTCTGCCTTCTCATGTACATTCCATCACCTCCTGCCTTGTTTTGCTAGGTATCTATTGCTATCATTATCGACTATAAGGATATCCTACAAATGCACCCTCTCCTCCGGGTGAGGGAGCTCTGTCCCTCTAAGATCCATCGGCCTTCCACTATTTCGAATCCCCCAATTAGCCAGCCAGTCGGCCAGTCCATTTCCTTTTCTCTTTACATGTGTAGGTTGAATATAGTCTACTATGTTTATCAATTTCCCTATTTCATTGGTCAACCATGTTGTTTGCCAGCTCCGGCTGATCTTTTCTACGGTGTATTGTTTTGCAGTTGTTTTACCATGTCGACAACTAGTTTCAAATTTCCTTTGATCTGAACATTTTGATACTTTTCCTGGATGGAAATTTCGAGTCCACGTTTTAGCACATGTAAGTCAGCTCCATTGTTCATTTCTTCTCCACAATCCATTGCGTAAATTGTCAAGGTGGTTCCTCCATCGTTCCTGAATAATCCCCCTATTCCTGCTTCACATGGGTTACCTTTTTCTGCCCCATGAAAGTTTAGCTTGACAAAGCCTTGGGGTGGATGGTTGTAAGTGCTAATCTCCTCAACCTCTCTGGTTTGAGGTTTTCTTTTTGTTTTGTCTGTCATGCTCTGCTTTAATTGTATGCATTGCAAGATTCTCTCCTATGTTTTGTTGATTTTCCAGTCTTCGTCATTCCACCATTCTGCTCAAATAGTTTCTCTGATATTTTGTGTGGTTTGCTTCCATATTTCAATTGAGGTTCTCCTATCTTCGTTGAATATCACTTTGTTTCTTTCCTTCCAGATGTTCCAAAGCATAAAACCTATGGACAACGTACACGTGCAGTTTAGGATTTGGTTCTAGTAAGGTTTTATTGCCTAATTTTCCAGTGTATTTTTTATATTATTTTAGTTTCTATGACTGATTCAAACATTTGTTCGTGATTACTCCATAGGTTGTAGCTGACTATGCAACTATTGGTTAGGTGCTCCAATGTTTCCTCCTATTCCTGGCATAATGCACATTGCGAGGGTCCTCGCATGCCTTTCTTCCATATGTGATCCCAGGTTAGTGCTCGACCATCATGTAAAATCCAGAGAAAGAAAGCTAATTTTGGACAAGTCTTAATTTTCCAGATGTTTTTCCATTTTTTAGATTCTATCGATCGATTGTGCCCTACCTTTAAATGATAACCTTCCGCTATAGAGAACATTCCTTTGATTCGAGTTCTCCATCGTAGTATGCCCTTCTCTGTTTTAACCACAACTTTCCTGGATGCCATTTCTTTGTTGTAAGTTTCCCAACTCGCTATCTCTGGGGCTGCTACCTAGTCATCCTTTTGCTTCCAATTTCACTAGTATTCCCCTACACTTGGCTTTCAAAAAATTCCGACCAATTCACCTTCTGCTCGGGAAGAAAATTCATGGATTTGTTGGAGGGCTTCTTTATGGAGACGCTTTTCTCTCTCTTGCCAGGATTCCTCCAAGAACTTGGCATTGTCCCCCTCTCTTACTTCCTAGAAGCTGTAATCTCTTATTAGATCTTTATTGGTACTGGCTAAGTTCCATATTGCTGATCCTTTTTTCTTTGTTTGACTTCTCATCTTGTTTTCTAGCATCTCTATCACCTCACATTTCTTCTCCCATATTTTCTTCCACAGGTCCTGCCCTCCCTGTATCCACCACCACCACAGTTTTGCTCCCATCGCTCAGTTGAGGGTGTAAGGGTCGCTGTTGAGCCCTAAACTTGCATCTCTCCTACACACTTTCTTAGACTTTTTCCAGTCACCTGAACCTCCTAAGCTATCAAAATCATTGCATACTAATTCCAAAAGAGCATTAAAATGGTTTTCTAATTATGTTTTGTGTTTTTTGTTTGAACTATATTTTTGCTCATGAGTTGTGGAATCTTGTCACTTTCCGCAGCTGTTTTTGTTAAACTCCAGGTTGCAGGTGTCACCAGGTAAAGCAAGCCACATGGGCAAGTTGGAAATGACCTAGACATGGATCAGGTCCTATTTGTCTAGCTGGATTCATCAAAGAAGGTCATGGTCAAAGGTGGTCAAGCGGTGGTCAAATATAGGAGTCCTATGGCAACAGGACTCCATTTTCAAACACGTGAAGACTTTCATGGCCATCCCTAGATCCCTGGGGACATATCGACACCTGCGGACTGCTCCACAAGACGAATCCAATAGCCACCCTTAATAGATTTAATCATCACGGCAACCATTATGCTAAATCCATGGACGCTGTCTTTTACGTGTCTCTGTTCACGTAGTTTTGTAAGGAAAACAATTATGTAACCTTTGTTATAAATAACATGTTTCTATACGCATAGTAATTAGTCTTTTGAATGTAATTTTGCTGTTAAGAATTCACTGTGCCATGACACTAGTTTTATTGCTGTAACTGTGTTTTGAGATATTCAAGAAGACTTTGTTCTACATGCTTGTTTGAACATAGTTTTGGATTGATAGCTTGTTGGCCGAGGTTGTGCAGAGGGCCCTTGCACACTGAGGTTTCGTTTCTGTTGTTGCTGTATAGTCTTTATGTATCATTTCCTTATTTTCACTGCACATGTTTTATAGTTATTCACTTGTGTATATATTTCTAACATTTCACTTCTGTCCATGACTTTACAAGCTTTTTATAACGCTGATCAGTGTGTTCATGTTTCAGGATAGAGTAGGCAGCTCGGGCATCTGTATATAATTTTCACAATAACTAGTGATATGGAATTGATCCTCTCCTGACTTTTCTTTTCTTAGTTTCTTTTAATTCCAGTTATATTTTTTTGATTTCAGTCTTGTTCATTTGCTTTGTTAAGTTAGTTTAGAAATCAACCTGCTCATGTCATTGACAGTTACCTCCGAAAGCCATAGCTAGACTAACTGGCGAGGGATTGAAATATGAATGTTCTGATTTGATTTTATTTTACTTTTTCTGCAATTAGATATTGGATTGCTCATTTCATTGACGGTTATCTCCGAAAGCCATAACTAGACTAATTGGTGAGGGATTGAATTATGAGTGTTGTGATTTGATTTTAGTTTACTTCTTTCTGCACTTAGATATTGGATTGCTCATTTCATTAACGGTTCCGAAATCCATAGCTATATTAACTGGCGAGGGATCGAAATATGAATGTTGTGATTTGATTTTAGTTTAGTTTTCTGCAATTAGATATTGGATTGCTCATGTCATTGACGATTATCTCCGAAAGCCATAGCTAGACTAACCAACGAGAAATCACACTATGAATGATGTAATTTGATTTTAGTTTTACTTTCTTTGCAGTCTTTGATTTCCTTGAGTGCAGTGGCTTAAATCATTTTTTTGTATTTAGACAGCAGCAGTGATGATAGTTTCATGATCAGTAGTTCATTAATTACTTGTTTTAAATAGCAGCATATTTTCATTCTTGATTCAAGTATTATTTGCATCACTAGTACGTTCTAAGACCTTCTGAAGTGTTCATTTTTGGGAACCCTTATAGAGGACATAATTGCCTTAAAACCTATAACCATACTTGCCTTCTAGAAACTTAGGAATAGGAATTCCATTCACATTATGAGATAAACGAGGATAAACCCCCCCAAAAAAAACATAAAAATAAAAAAGAACAAAAAGTAAGAAAGAGGTTTTCTTGCACATATAGTGCGCCACACTTCATCAGTTTATGACTCCCGGATTGATAATTAATGTATCAATTTAGGACACACTAGATTGACCAAAAATTTTGGCGTCGTTGCCAGGGAAGTGTAACTAGGTAGCCAATCTCTTAAAAAAAAAAAAAAACAACAATAAAAAGAAGGGAAAAATTGATAACTTCTTGAAGTATGCTCTCCTCTTTCACCTAGTGTGATCTGGAGGATCGGAAAAGAGAGTTATTAGTTCAATAATTTCTTGATTATGCTCTCTTCTTGCACCTAGTGTGATCTGGAAGATCAGAAAGAGAATTATTGGCCCAACTTGACAGAAAAATAAAAAATAAAAAAATGACATGCATAGAGCAAGAGATTCTAGGGGAAGGTTTATAGCTAGAGCCAAAAGTTCGAGTTTTACAACTCTAGCTTCTTCAAGGCATAAACAACATACACCTCCATCTACTCCCAGCCTTAGGATTCCTGGAATTCAAGGAGCATCAGCTGAATTAGAAGACTCTCCCACACTATCTACTAAATCTGATCTAGGAGAAGAACCTTTCTTCACTTCTACAGGGGAACACATTGTAATCAAAGAAGTAGAATCACCTGAAGAAGAGGAGTGGGAAATTCTTCCTCATTTGCCATTAATAGAAGAACCAGAGGACTCTGAGGACTCTGAGGAAACTATCATGATAGAGGAAGTAGTAGATGGATTTGGAGGAGGGGGTAGAGGTAGAGGTAGAGGAGGAGGAGATAATGGAGGAGGTAGAGGTAACAACGGAGGAAACAGGGATGGAGATAACTCATTTGGATTCACTATATCCAATGAGGAAACTCATACAACAATGAAAAATATTTCACCATCTGTCCTCCCAAAATTTCATGGGTTGAGAAGTGAGGATCCCGAGACATTTCTATTTGAGTTTGAAGTCTTGTGCCGAACCTATGACTATATGGAAGACTCTCAAAAACTCAAACTGTTTCCTTCAACTTTGAAAGGAGCTGCTTTGAAATGGTTCATGGGATTATTCACTCAGTCTATTAGGACTTGGAATGATATGAAACAAACATTTTTGGATAGATACCTGGATTATTGCATGCCCACCAATCATAAGGATGAGGTATTCAAGATGATGCAAAAAGAAGATGAAAACTTGGAGGATTTACTTGAAATATTTCAATACAACCTAAAGAGAGCAAAGATGAGCAACTTAGATAGGGAAACCTTGAAAGCCATTAGAGATGGAATGGATAGATATTTTAAACATGATGGGGAAGGGAGACATTTCTCAACTTCCACTTCGTGACATAGCTGAACTATGTGTCCATCTCTCAAGAGGAAAATCTAAAATGGGAAAAGGGCCTAGAGATCCTTCTCTTATTAGAGCAAACAAATCTACAACTGGATCAGTAAGTAGGGCATAGATTGGCAATATGCTTAATGAATTCAAAACCGATATTTTGGGAAGCCTTAGTGAACAGCTAGACACCCTTAAAATACAAAACAAGCATAAAACAAAAGCTAATGCCTTGGCCATATTATGTCCAAAATGTAGGAAGAAACATGCTCTAAGGGAATGCCCCTTGGATGCGAAAGTTGTATAAACATGTATGATTTGCTCAGAAAGTCATGAGACCAAAGATTGTCCTTCAATTCCTAGACTCAAGGCTGTCTTTCAAGAGGATCCAAATTCAATATAATCTCTCTGTTTTGTTTCAAGAAGACCTTGGCAGGGGCAAAAAAATCAAGGGTTTAACAACCCTATGAACGTTCAGCCCCCGCCAAATTGGAATTCTTGGCAACAACCTTGGCCCTAACCTCAAAATCCATATCAATCATGGGCATAAGGGATGCAGAATCCTTATGGGATATTTGCTCAATTTTATCAATATCCTCCATCTTTTCAAAATCAACAAACTCCCCAACTTCCAAATCAAAATCCACAACTTTCATTGCCATTTCCTCAACAACAACCCTCTCAACAAATCCAAATCCTCAACCCATGCTTCCATTCCAACAAAAGACAAATCAACTTCCATCTTAGCCATTGCCAAATCCTAACAACAAAACTCATTAGAATGCTTACATGATAGAAGGACAACAATTTCCTACCTATATGATTGTTCCTCTCAATGATGTACAACTCAGGTCTGGTAGAGTTTTAGAAAAACCTTCTATAGATGTTCAAGAGCAAGATACCTCTGAGGAGAATTCTCTTAAAGCCAATAAAGGTTTTGAGGAAGCATCTCTTCAAAACCCAATCATTCAAAAAGAAACAGAAAAAGAATCAACCCCCACAACTCCTATAGTTGAGCAACCTGCATCTTCATCCATGCCTCCTTTCCCTGAAAGATTACAAATTGACAAAGGGGTGGAAAACAAATCTTGTTGCCTGACTATGACTTCCTAGATGAATTAAAGAATGTCTGTATCAAGATTCCCTTGCTACAAGCCATTAGAGAAATTCCTACTCTAGCAAAAACAATAAAGGAGTTGAGTCTCAAAAGACCAGGAAGGAAACCAAGAGATACAAGAATAATCCACTTGGTAGGAAAAATTGCAGATATCATGATGGGAAAAATTGTCGTGCAGAAATATGTAGATCCAGGTAGTCCAATTGTCAAGACATATAAATGGGATAGAAATTCCAAATACTTTGATTGACCTAAGGGTTGCTATCAACATCATGAGTAGGCAGACTATGGAATAGCTTAAACTTCCTAATCTTCTTTTTATGCCTACCTTACTGCAACTTGCAGATAGATCAATAATCAAACTAGATGGTGTATTAGAATACATTTCAGTCTCCTTAGATTCTTGGGAATATCTAGTAGATTTCATGATTTTGACTCCCAAGAGTAATTTAGGGGGACATCCACTCATCTTAGGAAGACCTTAGCTAGCCACAAAGGATGCTTTCATTAGTTGTATATCTGCGGATATGTACATTTGTTATGGTAATTCAACAAAGAAATTCAATTTGTATCCTCCAGCAAAAGCAATCACAGAGGTAGGAGACAATGAATGGGTCGATGATGAGGACACTGTACTACCTATCTTTACCATTTCTGAGATTAGTGAAGATAGCCAAATTCTAAACACATTAGAAAATTTTGAAACATCTTCAGAATATGACCTCACACAATTTCAGTTAGATTCTAACATTGAATATTTATCATCAAGAAAAATGTCTCTTTACTCTATGGAAGAGTTCGGTATTTCTACCATTGAGATTTTTCCAGGTAAAACATTGAATATCAAAAAAAAATTGGAAAAGTCACAATAGGAAGAACTAACCAAAATCTTGCGAAAATATTCTACTGCATTTGCATGGGAGTGTACTGATATGAAAGGTATTGATCCTAAGACTTGCATTCATCACATCTATATTGAGGAAAACAATAGACCAATCAGACAACCTCATAGAAGAATGAATCCAAATCTTAGGGAGATAGTGAAAGAAGAGCTCCAAAAACTACTCAATGTAAACTTCATTTATCCAATTTCAGATAGTCGATGGGTTTCTCCTTTGGTTATAGTACCGAAAAAGAATGGTAAATGGAGGGTATGCATTGATTACAGGGAATTGAATAAAGCAACTTTAAATGATCACTTTCCCTTTCCCTTTATTGATCAAGTATTAGATACATTAGCAGACAAAAAGCACTTTTCATTTCTGGATGGTTTTAGTGGTTATAATCAAATTCAAGTAACACCTGAAGATCAGGATAAGACCACACTTACCTGTCCATGGGGAAATTTTTCCTATCGAGTGCTTCCTTTTGGATTATGTAATGCACCCACAACATTCCAAAGAACGGTACTAGGAATCTTTTATGATCTAATCCATGATTGTGTAGAGGTTTATATGGATGACTTTACAATTTATGGTGACTCGTTTGAAGAAGCATTAGCAAATTTGGAAAAAGTACTTATAAGATGTAAAGAAACAAACCTTTCATTAAGCCATGAAAAATTCTTTATGATTTTTACTAAAGGTATTGTTTTAGGACATCATATTTCAGGGGATGGGATTAAAGTTGATAGATCAAAAGTTAAAGTCATCTCCAAGTTTCCTATTCCAAATTGTCAAAGAGATGTTAAAAGTTTTCTAGGATTTACTAGATATTATAGAAGATTTATAGAAAACTTCACCAAAATAGCATCTCCACTCTTCAAACTGCTTACAAAAGACTGTGAATTCAAATGGGGTCCTGATTGTCAATCAGCATTTGAAACTTTGAAAACAAGAATATCTGAAGCGCCTATCTTGAGAGGACCAAACTGGAAACTTCCTTTCCATATTTCTACAGATGCTTCAGATACAGCTCTAGGGGCTGTGTTGGGACAAAAAGATTTAGTCCCTTATGCCATTTACTATACCAGTAAAAATTTAACTCACACTGAGTTGAACTATACTGTAGTTGAAAAAGAGTTCTTAGTTGTTGTTCATGCAAGCAATAAGTTCAGACATTATATAACAGTCTATGAAACTTTTATTCATACTGATCATTCTGCGATTAAATATCTAATGAACAAACCTGTTACTAATGGTAGAGTTACAAGGTGGCTCCTACTTTTACAGGAATTCAATATTACTATGTTGGATAGACCAGGGAAACAAAATACAGTAGTTGATTTCTTGTCTAGGATCCAAAATACTAAAGAAGATTCTCTTGTAGAGGATAAGTTTCATGATGAATATTTATTTGCAGTTACTACTAAGACCCCTTGGTATGCAGATATTGCTAACTATTTAGCTATGGGGAAACTACCTCCACATCTATTTCCTAGTGAAAGAAGAAATATTATTCAGGAGAGTTCAAAATATTTATGGATTTATCACGAATTGTTTAAAACAGAGCCAGATCTTGTGATCAAAAGATGTGTTAGGGAAGATGAAATGCCTGATATCCTCAAGGCATGCCATGATGAACCATGCGGAAAACACTTTGCTGACAAATGGACAGCCTATAAAATCCTCTCTTTAGGATATTATTGGCCTTCCCTCTTCAAAGATGCAAAATAATATGTCAAAAGGTGTGACAGTTGCCAAAGAGTAGGGAAACCTACCCTTTCAAATGAAATGCCATTACAACCACAGGAACACATCAAACCCTTTGAAAAATGGGCTTTAGATTTCATTGGACCTATTAATCCACCGTCTAAACAAAAGAAGTATATATTGGTATGTACTGATTATGTCACTAAATGGGTAGAAGCCAAAGCATTATTTTCTGCTACTGAAAATTTAGTTATTAGTTTTCTTTGTGAGGATATTTTTACTCGCTTTGGTGTTCCAAGAGAAATTGTGACAGATCAAGGAAGTCAATTCACATCCAACCTGGTGGAGAAGCTGATGGAAGAATACAAAATCAAGCATAGAAGATCTACACCTTACCATCCGCAAGAAAATGGTCAAGTGGAGTCTACAAACAAAGTTCTTGAAAGCATCAACACCAAAACTGTTCATCTACACAGAAGAGATTGGGTAGAAAGGCTTCATGAAGCCTTGTGGGCCTACAAAACTACATGGAAAAATACAACAGGACATTCTCCCTATGAACTTGTTTATGGGAAAGAAGTCCTGCTCCCCATTGAGTTCCAAGTCAAAACTTTCAAGATGGTAGTTCAGTTGGGGATGGATCTATCATAAGCCCAAAAGCATAGAATGGAGCAGTTGAATGAGCTAGATGAGATCAAACAAGAGGCAATCCTAAGAACTGATCTAGTTCAATATCAAAGAGCTAAGTGGCATGAAAAATACATCAAGGAGCAAAAGTTTCAAGAAGGAGATTGGGCATTGCTATTTGATTCCAAGTTTAAACATTTTAAAGGAAAATTTCAAACTCATTAGCTTGGGCAATATGAGATTGACAAAATCTTTAGCAATGGAGTGGTAAGAATCAAAACCATTGATGAACATCAAACTCCTCTTATTGTGAATGGACATAGATTAAAGATCTATCATAAGCCACTCTCGAAAGAGGAATTTGTGAAAATCTTTCAAGATAGTTCTGCAATAAGGCTGGTGAAGAAGAATCCTTCTCCTCTACCAACCTAACCTTTGTTCTTATCTGTTCTACAAAAAAAAAAGTATAAGCCTAAAAATGAATCACTGATTGGCAGTCTTATACAGAAGATACAGGAAAAAATCAAGAACTTCTGATGCCCTATATTTTCCAAAAAAAAAAAAAAAACTCTCTTTCTCATTTTCATTCCACTCTACTTCATTTCATTCCACTCCACTCCACTTTCATTTCATATTATTCCATTTCGCCCATAAAAGTATTTTTCATGACCAGTTTTCATTCACCCAGTCATCAATCCATCCATCTCCATTCAGTCATATGATCGTTGAGTCAGTTTCCGCAGCTGCAAACTGATTCCGCAGCTAGTTGTGTTTTTGCAGCTAGCACCCTGTCATTCAACATTGGCAGTTAGATAATAGGCAAAAATAATAAAAATCAAATCGAGGTATGACCGAGGACATATTATGAAGACATGGGGAACCTAAAGGCATCAACAAGGAGTAGTTGATCAAAGGTTAATGGACAACAAGTGGCAAAAATTCCAAGGTATGAGTAGAAATTTATTTCAAATAGCATTCAAAGCACATTTTTTCATAGTTATGAAACCATAAGCTCCACTATATGAAATGATTGGCGTGATAGCCTCCATAACCATTCTGCGACCTATGATTCCTCCACGAACCATGCATTTATTTTTCCAACGGCCTCATGATTAGCCCTCGGATTTAACTCGTGTTTGGATGCACTTTTACACTCCACCTATAATCATGGGGCGTGTTTGATTTGATCACAGCTCTTCTCCGCCGCACAAATTCCGCAGCCATTTAATGAACATGTTTACATCTATTCTGCAGCTATTCAGTTTAAAAATTCTGCCAGGTTCACCTCACTCCCCTATTATTTTATTGAAGCCACGGTTACATTTCCACCTTGTCCACATAAGCCTCCGCTCCATTCCGTCAATTCACTTCCATTGCCTGTCCTCTGTTTTCTGCTCACAGTCACTGGTTTTCTCCGGAAACCCTATTCACTCTCACTAACCTATCCGTCTCACCTCCGTTAAACCCTTCTCACTGAGACGAATTTTAAGAATAGAAGGAAGGAATGGGTCTGTTGCTGAGAGCAGAACCAGAAGGGTCCAAGTTTATAGAGGGGTACCCCCAAGTGAAAAACATACTGAAGAAGGCACCGTGGCTATGGTTCATTCAAAAGTTCAGAGGCTACAATAAGGAGATTACAAAAGCTTTTGTGATGTCTTTTAACGGCCTGGAGGTGGAAATTGGGGACCTCAAGTTTACAGTCACCGAGGCATCTATAACAGCCGCTACAGAACTCCCACAGGAGGGAGAACGTTGGTTCAAGAAAAAGAGCTTTGACAAGAAGGCTTGGAGGGTTATCCTACGCAATCCAGTTATGGATGTAACTATATTCAAACGAGGAATTCATGTCCATGCTTTAGAAGAGAAGTGGGCCAGTTTATTGTTGATTATTCAAAAGTTCATTACATGTGAAGGCTGTTTTGGATCGATGTATATGTATCATACTCGATTGCTGATGAACTTTTTAGAAAATCAAACCCTCAATCTGCCTTACTTTTTATTAATGGGCTTGAAAAAGATGTGCACAACCGTCCAAAAGAATATAGAGGACATAGAACCCCACCTGTATCATCACGGGCTTGTGAAAATTTTAATTGAAGACCAGTTGAAGAAAAAGAAGGACATTTGGGAACGATTTTTGGTGAGAAACTACTTTCAAGATCCACCTGAAATACCTGAGAGTAGTACAACAAGGAAGAGTAGGAAAAAGGGAACTAGTGTGAGAATTCAAGACCCTCCTATTAGCAGAACTAAAGAAGTTAATCAAGAAGAGAGGCTGGAAAGAACTAAGGATAAGAAGCAGAGAAAACCAAAAGAGAAAAGAAACATAGAAGTTGTATATCAGACCCCAGATCCTTCCCAAAAAGAAGACCACCAAACACTGTTTGAAAGACTAGCTTATCTTCGGGAACAATCAGCTGCAGCCAAGAAGAAACGAAAAGAAAAATAGAGTATGGAGGAAGAAGGCACTAGTCCACAGCATTTAAGGAGAAGCTCTAGGCTTAGAGGAAAGTGGAGGAAAGTGCAAACAAAAGGGCCCCATTTCATTCATTTAGGAGAAGAAACACCGAAGCAGCCTCCAGCAATCTCTCCTGACCGTAGCCCACACCATACTCCTCTTTCCCAGCCAGATGTTGACATGAGTCCTTCTCGGCCAGACTTTGAAATCAATCCTCCTCAACAGGATTTTGGGGAGAACCCAAGGAAAACTACACCCAAGATAGACCCGAATCAGCAAGAGATGTATGATTATATAGAATCCTTGGAAAAGACAACCACAGGTCCAAGCACTTCATACATCCAGCCTCACACAACACAAGAATCTCTAATCCAATCATTGAAACAAGAATTTTTTGAACTAGAGGTCCTAAATAGACACATTAAACATGAAAATGAAGCATTGAAGGAACAAATTCAATTATATAAGATCATTCACGACAACACAATGTTGCACCTTGGGCTATGGCAGAAAAAGAACAGGAAATTGAAGAAA
>APFE031524615.1:0-43593 GCA_000404065.3 Pinus taeda
TATAATAATATTATAACTAATAATTTTGACCAGTCTAACCATTTCTTTATCAGTTATGACCTTGGTCCAATTGAGTCCTATATAGCCATTTTTCCAGTCAAACCTAAGCGTTGGAAGATCTACCATCCCTATTTAACATGGAGCCATGATTTGAATTTTTCAACTTGTCTTAACAATGAACCACACTCGTTGGTTCGAAACACGTAAACAAAGATTTTATTATGTGATTTTTTCCAAAAAATATTTCTATAAACTCAGATTATGGATAAAAAAGCTTAAATTCAAATAAAACTAATCTTTCTTTTTCTTTTTTCATTTTATGTAGGAAAAAAATACTATTTAAAATATTGGCTAGGTTGAAGATTTGAGTGGAAATAAGTAAATGAGAGTATTATGCATAAAGTCAATACTAAGGAGAAAATAGGTACAAAACTACGTTTAGAAATTATTTATATTTTATTTTAATTATATGGGCAGTTATGCTTCAGTTATTGAATATATTTGTATATAAACCATCATTACTAGTTTGAGAGAGGGCATTTTGGGAAGAAATGGATTCATGCTTTGAAGAAGTCTTATTACAAATGCTCTACAGATTGGATTCATAAGAGATTCATTAAAAATATGGAGTTTCATAATTATTTTTATTATATTCATTCATGTTTATTCTATTTATTTAATTTTGTTGGTTGAATATTTTAATCTAACCCAGTGATTATAAGTTTGACTTGATCAATTTGTAATTCGGTTAGTCATTAGTTGATTTATTGTGATATGCATATTATAGAAAGTGCTCATTGGATATTTTTCTTTGATTTATTTTTAATAAATATATTAGTGCATAACATTGATTATTTATTTACAGTAATTTATAAGGAACATTACATAAATCAAAATATTAATTTTTTTCTCTTTATGTGTTCTTTTTTAATTAGAGTTTTATATATACTAGTTAAATATGAAAGTTTGTTGGTTTAACTTGATTATACAATGAATCTCACATTACATAAGTTGATTTAAAGCTTTTAAATACTTGCTATTTAAAGAGTTTAAATCAGATTTGAAGGATATGTTGGAGGTTGAAGTCAAAATGATTCATGTTATTCATACTTATTTTGCACATTTAATTTAAATATCAATAAATATAGGTTCTTTTTAATTTCATTTTATTTATTTATTTTGTTTTGTTTTTTATCTCTATCTTGATAATTGTTAACGGGTTGATAATTGATATGATCTTTATTAAACTCATTTATTTGCGAATATATATTTTTGATACAATAAGTGTGTTAGTTATTTTTTTTAATGTATTGTTTGCAAGTAATTCAATACATCGTATTGAGTTACCTTATACTTGCATTTAAGTGAATAAAATTACACCCAATATGTAGACATATTTTAGTTTTTATTTTATTTTCTCTTTATTCATATCTTAACTTATTTATCTCATTTATGTGTTTTCCTAGAATTGTAGGTATGCGTTATTTATAAAATTATGTACTTTAATTATTCATTCAAAACCATGGATCCTATACTAGCATATGTTACTTTCACCAAAGTTATACCATTAAACTTTTCATTCTCTCATTTCCTAAATCTGACCTTATTTTATTTGCTATTAAAGAAAATTTATTTATTTAACATTAGTCATAGGGAATACCCCCTGAGGTGAAGGGAGGCCAACCCTTTTAACTTGAAGCGGAAGGATTCACGTCCTCATTAAATGTGTTCTAAGATTGCTCTTAGTTACCAGAACAATATGGGAGCTGATAGAGGGGTTAAAATTAGAAGCATTCGAAGACTTGCGATAAAAATATGGTATATATACAATAGTATTATAATAGATAAATCCACACTTCTATTTTTTTTTCCTGAATTTGTCTACTCCTATATTGATACAAAAATATGTTTACAAAGAGGCATCAGCCTCGAGAAGTCTAGCCCAGAGATGTGGCATGCTCACATTACAAAGCTGCACATTGACCAAAAAGACCTACTGAAGACTGACCAGAAGGGCTTCTAGGACCATGACCATGACTACTTCATAGAAACAGAAAACTCCAATATCGAAACTGAATATTGACTAGAGGTAATTCAGAGATCAAAACAGGATAACTGGGCCCAGGAAAAAAAACAGAGAAGCACTACCCAAATCAAAACTAAAATCTAACCCATTAAACAGTTGTAATCGTAATCAAGACCCAAAGACACAGTCAGAAGAATGCCGCCCACGCAGGGGAAACTGGAAATTTGACTTTAGAACAAAGAATTGAGTATGAGAACTGTAGAGCATATAATGGCTATAAAATAGGAGGGAATTGAGCACCTTCGAGCAACGGAGAAACAAAAACCATTGAACACAGACTTAATTAAGCTTCATGAGTGGTGGAAGGTGGCTCTTCAATAATACGACACCCATAATTGTAGGGATCTTCATCCTCAGAGGGATGGCCCTCTTTTCCTGAAGAACTGCCACCATTAGGGACGCTCGGACCAGCTTGATTACTCATGTCCTGGGTTGCAGTGCCACCAGGATCCTTACTCTGCTTGTTGTCAATCTAAGAAGTGCCATGACTATCTTCTGCCCTTGTCTCCAAAGTCACCCCAGGGGTCACAACAACCTGACCAAAAGTAACCTCTCGAAGCTCAATGGTGACTTAAGCTAAGAAGGAGAAATTACTAAGTGTGCAGGGGAACTGAAAACGAGCAGTATGTGATGGAGAATTATGAGAGTGCACTGCTAAATTAAGCTACCCATGACCCTATCCATGACCACTCCTGGTAATGGGATAGAAGTCAGAGCAGAAGTCCAAGGAATAAGACGAGGATTCCGAAGTGGAGGAGGAGGGTTGGTGGATAACTCACCCACGAGAACTTCCCCTCCTACAGCTCATTCTCTAGCACAATCTGGGCATAATGAGAAGAACAGGAGGTACTGAATAGGAAACAGTACTGTGAAGGAAGAGGGGGACCAAAAGGGGCTTAGCTTCAGCACGCAAAGGAGCACTGGGAAATACAGAGGACGAGCTACAACTGAAATTGCAGAAAGGGCTATGAGAAACATGAAGGCCCAGTGATAAATCAACACATCGATCCAAAGCCCAACGTTTCCCTGGGCTGGTCCGAGAGCGAGGCTCTACGACAACAAGGGAACAACGTGAGCACAGGGGAGGAGCATGAATGAGTCCTTGGAGAGGCGCCATGATAGAATAATTAGCAGGCTGGTATGGAGGGACGAGCTGCATTAACACATCATTAAAGATGTAAGCAGAGGAATTAATGACAGTCATTATGCAAGGTCGAATGGCGGTGGTAATAAGCCATGCACCAACCCACCAAGCCGCCCACATACCGATCACATTGTTAAACACCCGGATCCGGGAAAATCCACACTTCTATTGATAAGTCCCCAATTAAAACTTTTTTTGGATATTTACCACCTTTACCTTTAGATATTGCATATTGGCAGCAAGGAGGGGTGAGGGAGGATCTTTTTGGGGATTCCTTAAGGCCTTCAAATTTATTTATAAGATCAAGTAGATCCATTTATAAGTACAAGCTACACTTTAGAATTCACATGAAAAATATCAAGTCATGCATGATTAGCACAAAACAGAGAATTCCTTCAAGGTGGGAGATAGAGTATTGTTATAGTTGAATAAGGAGAGGCTAAAAGGTCCTGGTAATAAAATCAAAGCTTTGTGACATGGTCCCATTAAGACACTAGAAAAGGTGGGACATAATGTATATAGACTCATTCTACACCCATACATGTGCATTTACTTAGTGGTGAATGTAGAGAATTTGAAAATCTATGATCCTTTCATGCTAAACCATGAAGAGGAATACGTTTCCCCCTTCTATACAGGAGTTGGCATCATATTCTCACACAAAGTTGACAAAAGATACAATTTTGCACAAGAGGTCTAGAGCTACAATACAAGGGAAACATGACCTTTGTAAAATCGAGTTGAAAGGACAACTTCCAAGCAAGGCTAATGGTTCACTTGAGATAAGGTGGAGGAAAAAGTCCCTCACCTCATTGAGTAGAAGCTTTTGGAAAATAGAATCCTCCAAAAAAGAGGAGGTGTGATCTTAAATGAATAATCATAATTTTTTAATTTATATTGATTGTTTTAGAGTGGAAAAAGTGGACAAATCAACTCAGGATCATTTTTACTGGCAAGATCAAGTTTTTGAAATTGGGTTTTGAAACATTCTAAAATAATTTTTAGGTGTCAAATGGTGTTTTTTTTGTAAAACTTGTCCTCTTATGTGAAACACATTTTGACACTATTATACACACAAATCCATTACCAACAATGAAAGAATCACCTTAATTAGAGTTTATAAGCAAACATTACGCCACCTAGATGTTGACATTCATGTTTTGACCACCATAATCTAAGAGGATTCATGTCAACCCTCATTACTCATGGAAAATGGGATAATCACATTAGCATGATCAAGAAGACTCTAGAAAGTTCCATATTTTACCTCTAGTTATGAGTTGAGGGATTCAAACTTAACCACTAGTAAGCTATTTGAATGTGTTATAACTAGGTCATTAGGAGGAAAATGAATTCCATTATTTTTTAGTGCATTTTCATCCATATATGAGTAGGATAGTTGAGAGGGATATGGAAAAAATAAACAGAGAGTATTTTTTTTCACTATATCAATGCATGGGCCACAAGTCTCACTTCTTTGTACTTGCATCCATCTTCCATTCAATGAAAGAGAGTAGAGTAGGCCCCCCTTTCAGTTTGGTTTTTTCTAAAAGAGTTTCCTAGGTTATATCTTGTGTTAATTTTTGGTTTGTGAGTTTTATTTCGTTTTTCTCTATTTTATTCATAATTATAATTTGCATGCATACATAATCAATAATGAATAATAGATCCATAAATCTAAAGATAAATAAACCCTCATATTGTAGATTTCATATTTTCTAATATATTTTAGTAGATTTGTTGTGAAAAATTGTCCAACAAAATATTTACAACAATTTGTGGATCAATATTGTAAACTACAAACATAAATGATTCAACCTGCAAATCAATCAGTGATGAAATTCTAAATGTCCTTACCAATAAAACATCAATACTTGATTTAAAAAAACTAATCTAGAATATTGATATAAAAACTAACGTGAATCATATGAATACTAGAACAAAAATAATTGAAGGATAAGCTACAATTGTTAAAAATGGTTGTTATTGATGTCAAAGTCTAGCCAAGTGAAGAAGAAAGTTACATATTCAAATGGCATATTTCGAGACCATTCCAATGATATATGGCACACTTTATAAAAATATTATTTTTGGATTTTTAATGCCCCATTTTGATACTCTAATTTGAAAGAATTTTTACTTCAATTAACTAGCTCAAATGAGAGGGTAATACATATGGCTCGAAATCTTATTCTAATACATTTTCAATGATATATATCATTCCCTCTAACTCCTCACAATTGAGGAGAAATGATTTTTTAAACATTCATTATACATTCTACCAAATACATAAGTCAACCTAACCAATGGACGTGTCGGCCTAATCTAGACCCCAAATGCACTATAAATAGGCATGAGGAGCATTTCTAGCCATTTTCTTAAGACAATTTGGGTCTATATAAGTAAGCAAGGGATCATTTTTGAGGTTCATACCTCATGAACCAACCAATGTGAAGGGGAGTTGGAGAGGTTATATGTGGTAAGGGTTTTTGAAACATGATGGGAAGGTTCTTGGTCCTAGTTAGAAGTTGATTTGTAAAGGTATTCTAGAGGCCAAGTTTTAGTTGTGTTGAAGGTGAGTTTTAACCATGTTAAAAGCCACAATTTAGTACTATTCAACCTAAATTTTATGTACATTCTATAGGCTAAATTTTCATGTTTAGAGGCTAATTTCAGACCTAGTTTGAAGGCTAGTTCCTAGATTTCTGAAAGCTAAATTTAATTCTTGTTTAAGGGCCAAATTTTGTTGCATTGAAGGTTGAGTTTAAGCCTAGTTTTAAGGCTAGTTTATCATGGTGTTTTGAAGGGAAATTTCGAGTGTGGTTTGTGGTTGCAGACCAAGTTCTAGTATGATTTTTGAGGTGGCTAAGCTCTGTTGAAGAACTATTGTAGGGATATTTCAATTTAAATTTTGGTTGTATAAAGCAATGTTAAGTGAGATATTAGTTTAAGTAGCTATAATTTAAGGTGATGAAGCCCTATTGTGGATAGAGGTGTAGTAAGAATAAGTCTATCATGGACAATTTTTGTGGTAGGCCTATGGGTTGCATATGGTGAGGGTTTAGTGCAAAGGTTGATAGGCCATAAGTAGTATATTTTCAAGGTTGTAAAATCCTATTTGGTTCCAAGTTTTTTGAAAATAATAATGTAGTGGAAAGAAATATACACTGCTTAGTACAATTTTCCAGGTGGGAATACCTTCTGTTTGAACATATAATGAGCCTAAGCAATGAAATTTGAACAATGAACAAGATTTGAGGAAGTTGAAGTGTTAGATGGGAAGACATAATTTTGTTCAAATATAGGGAACTTACTTATAACAATTCAAGTCTAAAAATCTAAGTCAAGAAGCCTAGTTGAAAAGTAGAACATTGAGGTCAAGTGGTTGTAATCAATCATGAAGGTGCAAACCTCGGGGTTGCATGATCAGATGAAGATTCATTAAATAATTTGTTGGAGACCAGAAGTTATTGATGACAAATCCAAGTAACAACTTGAAGACATAGGTTGGTTCCTATAGTTTTTTTAGTTGGTGCTAAATTAGTGGATTGGTGTCTCTTGTCGGTTGGTGCCTACATTTTTTGAGTTGGTGCTCAGCTAGGGGAATCGAATCTCCTATAGGTTAGCTCCTACAAATTTTTTAAGTTTGTGCTTAATTTGTAGAAGGAAGTTTAAAAAATATTTACAAAGAAAAATTGAATAAGTGTTTCTTATGAAGATATGCGGTTCATGATTTATGTGCATCAAATGTTTTAAGAGTTGAAAATAGTTAAAACAAATGAAATATTGATTCACCTCTCCTCTCAATATTTGCAACACTTGTATCAAAGTAGGTTCCTTCAAATACAACCTAACAACTTTGAAGGTAGAGCTCATAAAAATAGATGGAAAATTCAAAAGGCATGACTTGAAATCCTTGAAATATGTCTCCTCCATGGTCATGAATATATATACTATTTTAATGAAGATGAAGACAATCATTAAAAAAAGTGAGATCTAGAAGAAGGGTACACCATTGATTTTGAAGAAGAATTTGTGGATGTTCATGAAAAAATAGTCAAGCTCAAAAAAAAAATATAATTCTTAAAGATTAGTTAAAAATATTTAAATAGAAGAGTCATAAAATATATGAAATAGAATTTGTCCTCTTGAGACATCAAGTGAAAGAAGCATGAAAAAGAGAAGAAATTTTGCTAAGTTAGTTGAAGGAAAAGGTTGACGATTATGAGAAGCTAGAAGAATAAGTTGATAAGAAATCGAAAGAGTAAGAGAAAAAATTTGAGAAAGTCATCAAGTAGATGAAGCTAACATAACAAAAGAAGTAATGAAAATCCAATTGAAGGAAAAATAAGAAAATTGTGAGAATCTTGAAGAAAAAATTGTGTCGTTAAGGAATGAAGTAGACAAGATGAACAAAAACTTGAAAATTATAAAATGTTAGATGATATTCTCAATATTCAAAGATCACCATACGAAAAAGAAAAAAAAAAAAAACTTGGTTAAGTGGTCTAGATTCCATATAATGAAGATGCAAGCCTTAAGTCACCACAAAACAAAATTGAAGAAAAGCTGATGCAGGAGCATCTGGACTTAGCTAGAAATGTGATGGTTTGTTCACATGTTGTGGCTAAATGAGTTGAATTTCACTGACCTGAGTGGTCAAAAGTCAGTTTTAGTAGAGAGGGTGGGATCCCTCGAAAATGATATGTACTTCATTATTGTAATAGTTAGGAAATTGGCTTATTTTAGACTAAGGGATAAGTTGTTAGAGTAGGTGTGTAATAGAGCTTAAAAATAGAGCTCTGATTGTTAGATTGATTAAAATAGAGATTGAGTTGTTAGTACAGTTAGAAAGGGATTTTACTCATAAAAGAGAAAAAATGTAATGGAAGGGGATTAGCTGAGATGATTGAGATTTGAGTGAGAGGCAAGAGTTGAGTGATAGATAGGGTTTTTGTGATTGAGACAGAGGTCTGATAAATTGTTGTAATTGAGTTGAGCGGGTCTAGAGTTTGTAACTACTATTATATTGAAGAAATTGATTCAGTGTGCAACTGTGTGTTAATTCTAGTGAAGACTCTTGTTTACCTCTGTGAATATGCATTTTGAAACTTAACCAGGTATTTTCTCTATTTTCACACTTTAATTTTAAATCTCAATATTTATATGTTAATCACAGTCATTTATTATTAATGGCAAAGGAATAGACTACGGGGATAGTAGAGCACAGAGTTTCTAGATCATGGTTGAAGTCTTGTGCTCACTCCTAGCTGTCGATCTTAATGTCAAACTTTTAGGTCCTAGTCAACGACAGGGGTTAGGACTGTATTTAACCCATGTGCTAATTGAAGACCTGCAAGCCATAGGATTTGATGGCTTCTGATATCCAATGGATATCGGGCCATAAAGAGATCAGACCTTAACTTCAAATTCGGACCCAAAATTTTATAGACCAAGGATTATATTCCTTATCGGCTTTGTAAGGGAAGTTAAGCATCGTGCAAGTTCCCCATTCGATATCATTGTGAACCATTAGATCTGGCGCACTTTGATCAATGGTGGAGGATCAATGGATAGTTTTGTTGATCGGGGTGAGTGATTACCATTAGATTTGAAGAGAAGAGATTCACGACATTGAGTGAAGCATTGTTTCTAAAGGGAAGTCAACGTGGGACTAACGTATTTAAGGGAAAAGTAGGACCCTCAGTGTAAAGTAAGCACATACAAAATCCGCTATAACGCATCTGATTGCTTATAAAATAATTGATATTCTATTTTCATGACTACCACCTTGTTTTCATCAGCCTCATGTGTCATTTTGGTATCAGAGCATAGAGATTGAGTTGACTACAGTAAAGATGCCGCCGAGGAGAGGAGTTGGCATAGGTCGAGGAAGACCTGAAGCAAATGCAGTTTTGTTGGAGGAGATCTGGAGTCTGCATACAAGGATGGATAAAATGGAGACTGCTCAGAGGAGAACACCTGATGAAGGAGTTCCTAGTGTTGCAGAAGAATATTTGGAGGATGTAGAAGAGGAGGAAAATGAAACTACCAAAGTTATCAAGATGTCGGCTAAAGTAGGTGGAAAACCATAAGTGGAAATTCCTGCGTATGAAGGGAGTCTCAACGCAGAAGAGCTAATGGATTAGATCAATTCATTGGAAAAATATTTTTACTATGAAGAGATTGATGACAAAAAGAAGGTGAAATTTGCAGTTACCAGATTGAAGGGTCATGTATCTATTTGGTGGGATGAGCTACAAACATCCAGAACAAGAAAAGGAAAGTCTAAGATCAAGCAATGGGACAAAATAGTGAGTAAAATGAAAGCTAAATTTATGCCAAAATATTATCAGTTAAATATTTTCAAACAGTTATAGAATATAAGGCAAAAAGGAATGTTTGTTCAAGAATATGTAAAAGAGTTTTATAGATTGAGTATTACAATAGGACATGTAGAGGATGACATGGAGAAGGTAGCTAGATGTATCAATGGCTTAAGATATGACATACAGGATGAGATTAACTTGCTGAGTCTAAAGACCATTGAAGATGCCTATCAAACATGTTTGAAGGCAGAAGAAAAGATGTTGAGAAAACAAAATCAGAGGAATAGAGGGAAAAGTTCAATAAGGGGAAGAGGAACTACCAGACCAAGGTTTCTAGCAATGTCAAAATGAAGCAGGAAATTCAAGTAGCAGACCACCACAGAGGGGATATTTTAATAGAGGAATATTTGCACCCAGAGTAATAGGTCGAGAAAGAGATATTCGGTGCTACACATGTGGAGAATGGGGACATGGATCATGGGATTGTCCTCATAATATAACAACAAGTTAGAGGAATGTGAATGTGGCTAAGGCAAAGCAAGAAATACCTCAAATTATAGAAAAGGAAGAATCCCTCTAAGTAGGAGAATCCCTATTGTTGAAAAGGGCATTAATTACAGCAGAGAAAGAGACTGAAGAACCAACTCAGAGGAAGAGTTTATTCAGAACTACATGAAAATCCAAAGGTAAATGTTGTAAAGTGATAATTGATAGTGGAAGCACTGATAACCTTGTTTCTACGGAGATGGTGGACAAACTAGGATTAGTGAAGACAATACTTCATACTCCTTACAAAGTGTCATGGTTGTAGAAAGGACATTAGATTATTGTGACAGAACAATGCAAGGTAGAGATACAAATTGGTACTTATAAAGATGTGATATTGTGTGATGTAATGCCAATGGATGTATGCCATGTATTGTTAGGAAGACCTTTGCAATTTGTTCGGAAATCTATTCATGATGGGAGGAAAAATACTTATACTCTGGGGAAGGATGGAAATAAACATACATTGTTGCCATTGAAGGATGAAGCTGACAAAGGAGCACCTGGAAACAATGTTATGTTGATGAGTGGAAAGGAGTTGTTGCAAGAGGTCGAAAAAGGTGAAGAAATGCATTTTGTTGTCACAGGAAGACCTAAGGTAATTTTAACTTCCACAAACTTAGATTATTTACTTGAAGAAATCAAAACTTTGTTGAATGATTTCGCTGACATTATTGTGGATGATTCGCCAAATGCATTGCCACCAATTAGGAGTATTAGTCATCATATTGATCTAATACCAAGAGCAAGTTTGCCAAACAAAGAAACATACATATTAGCTCCTCAAGAGAATGCAAAAGTTGGAAAACAAGTGCAAGAATTAATGGATAGGGGATTAATCATAGAGAGTCTTAGTCCGTCTGTTCTACTAACAATATTCAGTCCAAAGAAAGGAGGTTTATGGTGTATGTGTACAGATTCTAGAGCCATAAATAAGATCACTATCAGGAATAGGTTTCCTTTACCATGCCTCGATGATTTGAGGGATTGTTTGATTGGGTAAAAGTATTTTACTAAAATAGATCTGAAGAGTGGATTTCATCAAATAAGAAATAGAGAAGGAGATGGATGGAAGACTACATTTAAAACAAATAGTGGGTTGTATGAGTGGTTAGTGATGCCTTTTGGACTCACTAATGCACTTAACACATTCATGAGATTGATGAATGAAGTCTTGAAGGAATATGCACGAAAGTTTGTTATTGTTTATCTTGATGATATTCTAGTTTTTAGTAAAAGTAAAGAAGAACATATAGAGCATCTTAAATTGGTTTTAAGAACTCTCCAGAAAGAGAAACTATTGATAAATATGAAGAAATATAGTTTCATGAAAGAAGAAATAATTTACTTGGGATTTGTAGTTTCTAAAGAAGGGTTGAAAATGGATCCAGAGAAAGTCAAAGAAATTTGGAACTAGCCTATTCCAAGGAATATATTTGAGGTAAGAACTTTTCATGGTCTTGCAAGTTTTTATAGGAAATTTATCAGATATTTTAGTCAGATTTGTACACCAATTCTTGAAACAATCAAAGAGACTAATCATCCATTCAAGTGGACAGAAGCAACAGATTGGAATTTTAAGTTATTGAAGAAGAAAATCACATAGAAACCAGTTTTAGCTTTACCTAATTTTGAAAAAGTATTTCAAGTTGAAACAAATGCTAGTGGAGTTGCAATTGGAGTAGTTTTGAGTCAGGAACAGAGACCAATAACATACTTCAGTGAGAAGTTAAATGAAGCTGAGAAGAAGTGTTCTTCTTATGATAAATAATTTTATGCTATTGTATAAGCCTTAAACAAATGGAGACATTATTTGCTACCAAAGGAGTTTATACTGTATTATGACAATCATGCATTACAGTTCATAAACAACCAACCAAAATTGAACCAGGAAGATGTCAAGTGGGCAAAGTTTTTGCAGAGTTTTACTTTTGTGATAAAACACACAAATGGTAAGTTTAACAAAGTTGTTGATGCTTTAAGTAGAGTAAATTTCATTGTTTAAGAAATAAAATTTGCTGTCATAAGATTTGAAGAAATGGTTGAAATTTATAAAGATGATGCAGATTTCAAAGATATTTATACCGCTGTACAAAATCCAATAATTCATAACAAAAGTCAGTGGTTAGATTATCTTATCCAAGGAGTATTATTGTTTAAAGACAACAAGTTGTGCATTCCCAAATGTTCTATGAGGGAAAACATAACAAAGGAGAAACATAGTGGAGGATTATCTGGTCACTTTGGACAAGACAAAACCTTTGCTCAGGTAAATGCTTTTTACTATTGGCCAAAGATGCAGACTAATGTTATGAGATTTGTTGAGAAGTGTAGGATATGTCAGCATGCTAAAGGGAGAAGCTAGAATACAAGATTGTACCAGCCATTGCTAATACCACACAGACCATGCGATGTTGTTAGCATGGATTTTGTTTTGGGGTTACCCAAAACTCAAAGGGGGAATGATTCCATTTATGTTGTGGTAGATAGATTTTCCAATATGGCACATTTCCTTGCATGTAAGAAGAATAGTGATGCAACACATATTGCTAATCTATTCTTTTCCGAAATTGTAAGATTACATGGATTTCCTGTAAGTATTGTGTTTGATAGAGATACAAAGTTTGTAGGGCACTTCTGGAGAACTCTTTGGAAGAAAATAGGTGCTAACCTCAGTTTTAGTTCAGCATACCACCCTCAAACAGATGGACAGACCGAATTTGTAAACAAAAACTTGGGAAACATATTGAGAGGTTTGGTGTATCAAAATCCTAAGCAATGGGATTTAGCACTAGCTCAAGCTGAGTTTGCTTATAATGTCACTCAAATTTGAAGTACTAGAGTGAGTCCATTTTAGATTGTTTTTGGGATGAATCCAAGGGGTGTGTATGAGCTCAGAAATTTGGGAAAACAGGAGACAAGAAGTGAAAATGTTGAAGAGTTTGTAGAGTAGATGCAGAGACTACAATAAGATGTCAAAGGCAGATTCCAGGAAAGTAGTGGCAAATACAAAAAAAGAGTAGATATGAGAAGAAGAGAGAAAGAATTCCAAGTGGGATATTTAGTGATGGTCTATTTGAGAAAATAAAGATTTCCGCTAAGACTTACAATGAACTAAAAATGAAAAATATAGGACCACGTAGAATTGTAAGAATTTTTTCAACTATTGCTTATGAAATTGAATTGCCAGAAGGGATTGGAATATCACCGATCTTCAATGTTACAGATCTATATCCATACAAAGAGTCAGAGATAGAGCTATAGGAGGAAACTATAGAAGATGAAGTTCAAACTTTGAACTGGGAAGAATAAATGCCAAAGACAGTTAAGAAAGAGGTGGAAGCTGTTTTGGAGAAAAGAGTATCCAAAAGAACCAGAAGACAGGTTATTTTCAATATCTAATCAAATGGAAAGGACAGCGAATGGAGGATGCTAGTTGGTTGACAACAACATAATTTCAAAAGTATGGAGTAAACCCTAAAAGTGTGAGGGATGGTTCTTTTCTTACCAAGGAGTCCGATGCAGGAGAATCTGGGATTAACCAACAATGTGATGGTTTTTTAACATATTGTGGCCAAATGAGTTGAATTTCACTGACTTGAGTGGTCAAAAGTCAGTTTTGGTAGAGAGAGTTGGATCTCTCGATAATGATCTTTACTTCATTATTGTAATAGTTAGGAAATTGTCTTATTATAGACTAAGGGATAAGTTGTTAGAGTAGGTGTGTAATAGAGCTTTAAAAATAGAGATTTTATTGTTAGATTGAATAAAATAGAGATTGAGTTATTAGTACACTTAGAATATGATTTGACTCATAAAAGAGAAAAAAAATGTAATGGAAAGGGATTAGCCGAGATGACTGAGATTTGAGTGAGAGGTGAGAGTTGAGCGATAGATATGGTTTTTGTGATTGAGACAGAGGTTTGATAAATTGTTGTAATTGAGCCAAGGGGGCCAAGACTCTATAACTACTATTATATTGAAGAAATTGATTCAGTGTGCAACTGTGTGTTAATTCTGGTGGAGACTCTCATTTACCTCTGTGAATCTGTGTTCTAAAACTTAACCGAGTATTTTCTCTGCTTTCACACTTTAATTTTAAATCTTAGTATTTATATTTTAATCGCAATCATTTAGTATTAATGGTAGAGAAATAGATTGTGAGGATAGTAGAGTAAGGAGTTTTTGGATCATGGTTGAAGTCCCTTGCTCATTCCTAGCTGTCGATCTCATTGTCAAACTTTTAGGTCCCAATCAATGACAGGGGTTAGGCCTGTATTTAACTAATGGAGGAAAAAATGCCTAAAGGCAATTTCCCTACTTCTCATAATCACCTTACCATGAACTTGTGGGATATGGCCACCTATACAAATCAAAAGCGTTTACATTGGTGGATTTTATCTAAAACTCGACCAATTACCAAACAACTCTTTAACACATAATCTGCCAACGAATGCCAACCCCACCTAAATGCACAAGACTGGACCTCAAATAAAATAAACCTGTGTCCATAACAACTCGAGTCCACTATGAGATTAAAGATCGATTACTTTATGACCTGATATCCATTGGATAGATAAGGTCATAAAATCTACGGCCTACGAGTCTTCCACTAACACATAGATTACCAAACAACTTAACCCTCATAGTTGACTATGACGTAAGAAGTTGAAAATGTGATTGATGGTTAGGATTGAGTGTAGGCCTTCAACCACGATCAAGACACCTATAGACTCCTATCCCCCGTGGTCCATTCCTCCACCATTCTTATTTCAACGTAGTCACAATTCCTCTATTGATTACATTGTATTCTCACTCTTTGTCTATGCTCTCGTACGTCCTCAGGTTTCATCTATTAAGCCCCTTTTGTCAGAACAGGAACAGGAATTGAACTCTTGTTTCCGAAACAAAACTACACTATGGAAGTAGGAATCAAACTTCTCCACGGAAATTGAATACCCTTCATCTTTACTCTAACACAAAGTTACGCAGGATTATTGCCTCCAATGTTAATACGCGTACACATCTCCTTTATACGTGAGGAATATACCAGCCCAAACCAAATCAATTCTGTAATCTAGTTTGGTCATTATAATTCTGATCAATTCGTATATGTACTTCCTCCTGGTGTCGAATAAAGAATTATCATCTTAATTTCATTCTTGGAATGGTAAAATTCAGGTGTTAATGCAGTTCTTATTTCCTAATTCAACTGTGAGTTGTCCCTAAATCCAAATCCTTCCGATCCAAAGATCACTATAAAAAATGGTTTCAATGACTTAATATACACATAACTACTTTAACTTTGATCATATCATCATGATGATCATGATCGCTCTCTCTCATTCCAATGGTTTCCTATACAGAGCTCTCGACTAATGATTCACACTAAACTTCACACAGATATATATTCATCTACCAACCTTACCCAATCAGAGAATCGACATGTCATACATATATGACACTTTATTTGATTGTTGAACTCCTAACAAAATTCCCCTTCATGGATATGACTCGATCTTCATGGATAGATAAAATACCTCCTTCAGTGTTGTAAAGAAATTACCCATACACACCCCAAATTCTTAAAACACTTTACACTACTCCAATCACTTAGAGATCTCGTAATAGCTAGTCAAATTTCATGACCTCTGCAAATACCTTTTGAATTGATAACTTTAGCTTGGCATCACAGGCTTCTTCAATGCATATTTTCATATCTAAAGATTTGACTTATTACAATGGTCTTTCAAAATGATAGAATTGCTTCAACACAGAACATTAAAGGAGTAAATATCTTATCCAAGACTTCAACGAGAATTAAATCAATCAACAATCATCCAAGATGAAATAACATAATGAAAACTTTCTTTCATTAATCAAACTAAATATATAAAATGCTTGGCTCAATTTCTACTTTGAAATGGCCCTCACACATTTCCTCACAACCATCCCTATCTTTTCTGTTGGAAATACTGAGAGGGGGGGTGAATTAGTATTTCTTTTTTCCACTATTGTTTTACCAATTAAAACATAAATATTCAGAACACAAGATGAACAACAAGAATAAATGCTTTTATTAATATAAACTGTGTAGTAAAATAGATACAATATGTAGATGGT
This sequence comes from Pinus taeda, assembly GCA_000404065.3. NCBI lineage: Eukaryota > Viridiplantae > Streptophyta > Pinopsida > Pinales > Pinaceae > Pinus > Pinus taeda. The sequence continues at coordinate 16,229 of APFE031524615.1, forward strand.
TACAATCAGTTTCCAAGCTCCAACTTGGACTTTGGTGAGGCTCCAACCTCTAGAGCACCAACTCTATTTTTCCAAGACACCAATCTTGGACTTAGGAGAAAAAAATCCCAAGGACTTCAATCCTTCCTATTTCTGAGGCATCATCCCCAAGGACTCCAATCCTACTTACTTCTGAGGCACTAGCCCAAGAACTCTAATCCTTCTCACTTCTGAGACACCAGCCCTAAGGACTCCAATCCAATCTTGTCAAGAGACTTTTGGTAATAATATTCTGCTCTTAGAACTCTTCTCTACTGAGTTCTATCTGTTTACAGCTTCACTGTAGTCTCCATGCTACATCATCAATGACAACCAATCTTCTTATGGAGAAGTCTTTACAACTCTTCATACTGTCCACACAGAGTCTCCAGTAGTGTTTGTACTCTCCGATAATGTCTTGACATAGCTTTAGTCAATCTACTGTTAGCTACACTAAACTCTGTATAAAGAACAACTTTTTATTAAAGCTTATGTTCTCATTGTCACAGTGAATACTTCAACATGACTATTTCTCTGTTGGCTATTTCTCCCCTTCGACTGCCTACTGTCCTATTGGTCCTTCATCCCTCTTTCTATTCTGCTGCACCCTCTTTTTGTTCTATTGGACCCTCACATGGCCTCTATTTCCTCTAGCGTATTTCAACAATGTTCAACAGCTATAGTAGCCTTCAACAACGTTCACCAGCAACTTCATACAACACTTAACCACCTCTGCTGCATCTGCTACCATACATTCTGGTTCTTCACAACACCAACCACAACAACAGTTCTTTGTTTTTACTGTTTTATACATTCTCATTCCTTTGTCCATTCATTTTCGCTTACTCTATGGCTCTTTGGTTTCCTCCTCGTTCACTTGAGCTTCGGCTTCCTCAACACTCGCTCGACCTTCTAGCTTCCCTCCTCCATTAACTTTAGCTTCCTCATGTTTACGTTCGATTGATGTGCTGAAAATATAATGTCGTCGTGGAAAAGGTTGGTGTTTCAGCAATGGAGAAATTGGTGTTTTAGCAATTTTTTCACAAGTGTCCAACAGCTGCAGAAAAAGGTTGGTGTTTTAGCAATGGAGAAATTGGTGTTTCAGCAATGGAGAAATTGGTGTTTCAGCAACTTTTCTCCAAGTGTTCAACAACGGGAAAAATGGGGAAAAGTTGGTGTTTTAGCAATGGAGAAATTGGTGTTCCAGCAAATTTTCACCAAGAGTTTGTACTATGTGCCCGCCAATAGCATTAAAGCACATGTATATGGGTTTTCTCCTCTGATAATGTATTCTGCTCATACAATATAAACTCTGCCTTTTTCAACTCCATCAGTGTATTTGCATATGAGTCTAAGTCTTCCGCCTCCGATAGCTCTGTTTGTGTTAAATGCATATACAGGTCTTTGCCGCCATATGCATGTTTATGCCATGGATAGTGTTAAAGCACTCTGTGTGCTCCACTTGGCTCCTCTAACTCTATATGCTTCCTCTATGGCTCTGATGGTGGTGCTTCATGCTCTATTAGCTCCTCTCGTCTCCATCTACTCCTCTGGTGGCTCTGTCTGCTCTTGTTTACTCTGATGGCTCTTTGCATCCTCTGTTTGTTGTTAAATGCATCCATTGCTCCTCTGATGGCTCTTGATGACTCGAATATGCCTCCTTGCTATATGGTTCCTCCTGCAGCTCCTTTTAGTCCAATGTGGCTCCTTTGGCTTGGCAGTATCTTTCAAAGACCTCCTTGCATATATGAACGCTTATCTTTCTCTGATATCTTGTAATATGCTTTGATATGCCTCCTTAGGTAACTCCTCTTTTCTTATGGCTTGGCTACCCTGATGGCCTTGCTCTTGTCTCTTCATGAATCTGCTCTGCATCCCCTTGGCTTCATGTCATCCTCTAGTATCCAAAATATTGCCATATTGACATCATTGACAACCTAGGTCAACATTTTCCTCTATCGCTACTTCTCCCTATCCTCTCTATCCTCATACACAAGCTTACATTTATAGAATTAATTACATAGTTATGGATTGTTCTACATCCATGATTTTCTCTATAGATCACTCAACTAAATCCCTAAATATCTTATCCCTCTTTTGAATCAACTAATTTCTATTCAAGGAGCTCATAATCCCTAACATATCTATACAACCAAACTCCTCTCATATTCTCAATTATAAGAGAATATTTACAATAAACCACACACTCAGATTTTTCTCTTTAAATATACTTAATTTATAAAATAATTAAGAAAAATATTACCCCATAAATCAACCAAATAAACAGTGACATTTCAGCAAGATGCTCTTGCATCAGAATCCCCATGTATAAAAGTTTCCATAGACTCCTGTCTATGAGGTCTGTCGCTTTTCTGTAATAATACGACAATCACAAATCTCAGTGACTTGCTACCTCCAGGATTCCAAACTATGTTTTGCCACCGGTCCTTTAAAGTATCAACTCCATTCTGTAATTTTGTACAAAATTCCCAAAATAGTATTTTCAGATAATTATTGAACATGATTTTCGACTTTCCATGCCACACCATATTTACCTCTAGAAATATAGACTTGTGAAACAAAAATGGAAATTCAAATACCCACTTTCCTGGTCTCTGAATTTTGAATGGGTTTCGAATTGGTTCTACATCAACACTTATAGTTTTATCAGCTGACTCGGTAGTGTTGAAATTAATAAGAGCTAAATCTGAAAGCTTACTATCACTAGCATCACGCACTCTATCAATCAGATTCTGTCGGTTTTTACAACAATTGCTTCCACCAATTCCTCAGAGTAATTCCTCTTTGTCAATTACATCAATACGATTGATGTTTTCTGTAGTGTCTTCTCCTCCTTCCATTGCAATTTCTCTGGTCTTATCTTCTTCGGCCTCTGGCTCTTTGTCTGTTGCTTCCTTCTCCAATTGTGTTGGACACTCAAATTTCTGTAATGAAGAATAATCAAGAACTTCTTCTTGATCACAACTATAGTCATTGACTATCCCTATAGTAACAAATTTCTCATCCGATACTATACCTGCATTCATCAACAGATTATTTGTTTTAAAAATACAAGACCTTTCACCCTCTTTTGATGCTTCAAGTACCAATATCCCATCATAGACCTTCTAGATTTCAGCAGATCCTCTTTGTTGTGACTCCATTCCTTTGAGTCTCTCCTTCTCTAACAAATCAATATGGATTTGTTCAAGTTATTTGAAAACGTTTATCAACTTTCCATTCCACTTTTGTTGGAATAGTTGCCACTTGACCCGTTTCTTCATTCCCCATTTGTATCTTTCATCTTCATTTATCGTTATTTATAGCTACTCTGTTAATATATCTACTTCTACTCTCATTACTACTAGACTAATCTCAAGCTATTCATTCTGCTACCAATTTCTATACTCCCACAATCTAATGCCTTCCTCAAATTTACTCTCATGTTGCTTATCATCTCTTTTAAATTGTTGGTTTCTTCCATCTTTATCCTATTGAATTAATACTTCTATTTCCTTCATGTCTCTAAGGACATAACTTTCTTGCTGCTCCTGATCTTTCATCTCATCTTTAAATAATATTTGTTCAATTTCTCTGATTTCAACATCATATTTATTAATGTTGTCTCCCATACCTACAGCCACATTATTAATTGAAGAGTCAAAAAATTCACTTAACTCTATAAACGTTAGAGACATTTCACCCTTATCATCCATGGTAACCGCAAATTCTTCTTTATCATGTTTTGAAAGCTTCATTTCTCCTTCAGGTTGCTTGAGAAATCTTTCCAGGAACTCTATTTCCATGTGAAATCTTTCCAGCATTTCATCACAACCTTCATTCTCAGCTTCATTCTTTTTCTGGAAATCCTCCTAAGTTATCTTGTTTTTATACCATCACATTGCAAAATTCTTTCATCAATTTCATTAACTAAATTCATTTGTTTACCTCCTTGGAATACCACTACGAAATTTTCATTATGCTTCTGGTCCATAACAACTTTAACTGACTGCCTTACACCAAACAAAAATTCATCTATGAATTCTTTTTGCTGCAATAAATCAACACCTTCCTCCTCTAAAAGGAATTCTCCATTGTACTTCACCTCAAGAGCTTTATTCATCTTTGTGACAATTTCACCAGACTGTCCATCATCTTCTGCACATCCCGCAAACACAAAAACTATGAGATTTAAAAACATAAGGCTTCATAGCCTCATCTGCTTCCCTTGTCAACATACCTTCTAATTGTTCTAAAATATTATAACAGTCCATGAGGTCTTCAGCTGATCTCCCATTATCCTCTTCACCAAAAATTTCACCATGTTCTGGTCCACAAATAGAAACTTCCATTTTTGACTTTGCTTCTCTGAGATTTTCCATCAACCACTTCACTTGTCTCTATCATAGCCTTCTTTGTAACTTAGGCCACTTCACTATTTTTTTTCTTCAAGACCCAACCTTGTCTTTCGTTTTCTCTTAGCAACATTGTTAACACATCGAGTTCTTCTCTTATCTCAGCCATCTCCTTGTCAAGCTCCTCTCTACTCATCCATTTCTTGTGGATTGTTTTAGCACTCTTTTCCTTCATCTTGTAGCCTTCTTTTGAACCTTCCATATGACTTTCCATAGCCATATTCTCTTCTGTGTGAGCTTCTACACCTGCAACAAATAAACTTCCTTCTGAGTTGATCTTCTCACCAAGCTTCTCCTCTACCTGGTTTCCAAGTCCTCTTTTCCTTAGAACTTGCATTGAGCAATCTTGCTCTCTCTCTGGTCACTACACTCATTTCTCTTAAGAACTCCTTTGTCCCTATCTATTCTAAGCCTCAGCTGGATTGAGGTTCTACTACAATCTCTAAGAACTTCCAAAAGTTCTTCCTACAGTCTTGCTACTGTAGTCTTGTGCCAAAATTTTCCATTCATTCAACTACTGCAAACTTTCATACCTTTGTAATCATAAATCTCCATAAGTGAGAACATCCTTGCTCTGATACCACTTTGATGCAGGAAAAACCACCTAAAGGCAAATTCCCTACTTCTCATAATCACCTTACCATGAACGTGTGGGTTATGGCCACCTATACAAATCGGAAGTGTTTACATTGGTGGATTTTATCTACAACCTGACCAATCACCAAACAACTCTTTAACACATAATCCACCAATGAACGCCAATCCCACCTGAATGCACAAGACCAGACATCAAATAAAATAAACCCATGTCCATAACAACTCATATTTGCTTTGATATTAAAGATCAATCACTTTATGACCCGATATTCATTGGATATATGAGGTCATCAAATCTATGGCCTACGGGTCTTCCACTAACACACAGGTTACCAAACAACTTAACCCCCCCAGTTGACTGTGACATAAGCGGTTGAAAATGCAATCGATGGTTAGGATTGACTGCGGGCCTTCAACCACGATCAAGACACCCATACACTCCTATCCCCCATGACCTATTCCTCCAACATTCTTATTTCAACCTTAGTCACAATTCCTCTAATGATTACATTGTATTCTCACTCTCTTTTTATGTTCTCATGCGTCCTCAAGTTTCATCTATTAAACCCCTTTTGTCAGAACAGGAACACGAATTGAACTCTTGGTTTTGGAACAGAACTACACTACAGAAGTAGGAATCAAACTTCTCCATGAAAACTGAATACCCTTCATCTTTACTCTAACACAGAGTTATGCAGGATTATTTCCTCCAATGTTACTACGCGTACACATCTCCTTTATGCCTGAGGAATATACCAGCTCAAACCAAATCAATTCGTATATGTACTTCCTCTTGGTGTCAAACAGAGAATTATCATCTTGATTTCATTCCCAGAATGGTCAAATTCAGGTGTTAATGTAGATCTTCTTTCCTAATTCAACAACGAGTTGTCCCTGAATCCAAATCTTTGATCCTCCCGATCCAAAGATCACTATAATAAATGGATTCAATGACTTAATATACACATAACTGCTTTAACTTTGATCAAATCATCATGATGATCATGATCGTGCTCTCTCATTCCACTAGATTCCTGTACGAAGTTCTCGACTAATGATTCACACTAACCTTCACACAGACACATATTCATCTACCCACGTTACCCAATCAGAGAATTGACATGTCATACATATATGACACATTATTTGATTGTCAAACTCCAAACAAAGTTCCCCTTCATGGATGTGACTCGATCCTCATGGACAGACAAGATACATCCTTCAATGTTGTAAAGAAATTAGCTATACGCACCCCAAATTCTTGAAACACTTTACACTGCTCCAATCAGCAAGAGATCTCATAATAGCTAGTAAAATTTCATGACCTCTGCAGATACCTTCTACGTTGATAGCTTCAGCTTGGTATCACAGGCTTCTTCAATGCATATTTTCATATCTAAAGATTCGACTTATTACAATGGTATTTCAAAATGATAGAATTGCTTCAACACAGAACATTAAAGTAGTAAATCTCTTATCCAAGACTTCAATGGGAATTCAATCAATCAAAAATCATCCAAGATGAAATAACATAATGAAAACTTTTTTTCATTAATCAAAATAAATACATAAAATTCTTGGACCGATTTCTACATTTGAAATTTCCCTCACACATTTCCTCACACCCATCTCTGCATTTTCCTCTATCGCCACTTCTCCCTATCCTCTATATCCTCATATGTAGGCTTACATTTATAAAATTAATTACATAGTTATGTATTATTCTATAGTCATGATTCTCTCTATAGATCACTAAACTAAATCCCTAAAATATCTTATCCCTCTTCTGACTCAACTAATTTCTATTCAAGGAGCTCATAATCCCTAACATATCTATACAACCCAACTCCTCTCATATCTTCAATTATAAGAGAATATTTACAATAAACCACAAACTCAAAATTTCTCTTAAAATGTACATAATTTATAAAATAATTAAGAAAAACATTACCCCCTAAATCAAACAAATAAATAACGACTTTTGAGCAGGATGCTCTTGCATCATTAACCTGTGTTCTAATTGAAGACCCACAAGCCATAGGATTTGATGGCTTCTGATATCCAACAAATATCAGGCCATAAAGAGATTGGCCTTTAACTTCAACGTCAAACACAAACTTTTATAGACCAAGGATTATATTCATTATCAACTCTGTAAGAGTGGTTAAGCGTCACACAATTTCCCCCACCGATATCATTGTGAAGCATTGGATCCAACACAATTTGATCAACGGTGGAGGATCAACAGATTGTCTTATTGATCAGGGTGAGTGATGACTGTTAGATCTGAAGAGAAGAGATTCACAGTGTAGAGTGAAGCATTGTTTCTAAAGGGAAGTCAACTGTAGGTTTGAACCCTATATAGAAATTACATGCATACGAACTCTAAAACACAGAAAATAAACAATGTGAGAGCATAACACATAAAACACATATACGCATATGTTTTCCCCTGGATACCACAATCGAGACTACCAGCTTGATTTTTCATTATATTCCTGCCAATGTTACAATACATATTTATACATGCTGAACCATCCAATACCATGGACCGAAAACCATCGCATCCAAAACCATGGACTGAAAACCATAGGTAGGTCCACCCAACCTAATATAGGCTCCCAACATTCTCCCACTTGTTTTTTTCTTTCCATAGGGGGCCACAGGAAAGCTTAGTCAATTTTCTAGCCCTGAAATGTCCATTGTTTCTCTACACCAAGAGAACTTCTCAGAGCTCATAGATTTTGTCAATGCATCTACAGTATTCTTCAAATTGTCCACCTTTACCAACAACACCTTTTTGTCTTCTATCATATCCCTCACAAAGTGATACTGAACATCAATGTGCTTTGTCTTTGAATGATAAGTAGGGTTCTTTGCCAAGAAAATTGCACTTTGTCTGTCATAGTCCATCCTTATAGCTCCCTATACTAACCCCATACTTTCACACAATCTCTACATCCAAACTACTTCCCTACTTGCATGAGTGGCTTCCATGTATTCTGCTTTTGTAGTTGATAGTGCCACTACAGATTGTTTCTTACTCATCCAATTCACTGCACCTTAAAATAGGTTAAACACATACCCACTTGTAGATCTTCTCTGGTCCAAATCGCCAGCCCAGTCCGCATCAACAAAGCCACAGATATCCAAGGCTCTATCCAATCTTGGTCTTCCTTGATAGCACAAACCATAATCACTAGTGCCATGCAAATACCTGAAAACCTGCTTCACTATTGTCCAATGCTCCTTCCCTAATTTTGAAATAAACCTGCTCAATACTCCCACTGCATGTGAAATGTTTGGTCTAGTACATACCATTGCATACATCAGGCTATCGACTGCACTTGCATATGGAACACAAGAAATATCCTCTTCCTCTTCTCGTGTCTTGGGACACTATTCAGCAGATAGCTTTACACCTACAAGAATAAGAACCTTCACCGATTTACTATCTAGCATATTAAACCTCTGCAATATTGTCTTGACATACTTCCTCTGGTTTAACCAGAGCTTCCTCTTTGCCCTATCTCTTTTAATTTCCATGCCCAAAATATAGTTTGCAGCATCAAGATCTTTCATCTCGAATTTGGAGGACAATTGGGTCTTCAAATCCTAGATAATTTCTTTGTCATTTCAAACCAGCAACATATCATCCACATACAAGACTAAAAAAATAACACAGTCACCAATTAATTTAAAATACACACAGTGATCTGCTTTGTTTATGATGAAGCCAAGTCCCCATATAAATGTATTAAATTTCTGATACCACATCCTTGGTGACTGTTTTAATCCATATAGAGGCTTCTTTAACTTGCATACCATTTATTTCTTATCCTTCACCGCAAAGCCTTAAGGTTGCTTCATGTAGATGTCCTCTTCCAGATCCCCGTGATGAAATGTTGTCTTCACATCCATTTTTTCTACCACAAAATCAAAAGTAGCAACAACAGATAAAAATAATCTAATAGAAGCTACCTTGGCAACAGGAGAAAAAATATCACCAAAATCAATTCCCGACACCTGTGAATAACCTTTTTCTACCAACCGAGCTTTGTATTTCTCCACCTTTCCTTCTGAATTTGTCTTCTTCTTGAACACCCACTTGCTACCAATGGGATTCCTTCCAGCCGGCAACCCCACTAGATCCCAAGCCTCATTTTTGTGCAAAAATGCCATTTCATCAACCATGTCCTCTTTCCAAAGTTTTCCATCCTCTAAATCTACTACTTCCTTCATGGTTCTGGGATCATCATCAATAATAGATAAAGAAAAATTTGAACAGAAAGTAGATGGACTATACCTTTTTTGCTGCCTTCTTTCTCAAACTGATCTTCTTACAACTGGAGTTTGTGGCTCTTCATCTTTTGATTCCTCCTCTGATATAGAGTCTGATTCTTCCTCTTTCAGCTCAAACTCTATCTTCTCAGGTTCCTTTGGTTGAACTTCATGTTTAATAACATCTTTCACCTCTCTAAACACCATGCCTCGGTTGTACACAACCTTCCTTGTTGCTGGGTTCCAAAGCTTATAACCCTTTAAACCATCCTTATACCCAACAAAGATGCACCTTTTAGATTTACTATCCAACTTGGTTCATTTCTCCTTTGGAACATGTACATATATATCACATCGAAATACCCTCAGATGTGAAAGAGACGGTTTCTTACTAGTCCATACCTCTTGTGGAGTCTTATCCTCCAACACTGATGAAGGTGATATGTTGGCCAGGTAACATGCTATCTCCATCGCCTCTGCCGAGAATTCCTAACTTAACCCAGCACCACTGAGCATGCTTCTTTCCCTTTCCGTCAGTGTTTTGTTCATTCTTTCTGCAACTCCATTTTTCTGAGGTGTATATGGAGTAGTCTCCTACTATGCTATACCACACTTCTTACAGAATTCTTCAAATCCCTAAATACAAAGCTCTCCACCATTATTTGTCCTCAACACCTTTATCTTCTTCTTTCTCTGGTTTTCCATCAGAGCCTTAAATTCTTTAAACCTGTCAAAGACTTCAAATTTCTTCTTAAGGAAATATATCCATGTATTCCTTGAGAAGTCATCTATAAATGATACATAGTACACAGACTTACCCAGTGATGGAACCTTCACAAGTCCAAACACATGACTGTGCACAATCTCTAATATCTATTTCGCCCTCTTACCACCAAAGGGGAAACTCACCTGATTCTGCTTTCCATATACACAATTTTCAAAGAAATGAAAATCCAGAGAGCTATTACTCATACCTTCTACCATACCTTTACCATGAAGTATTCGAAGGCCCTTCTCTCCAATATGCCCAAGCATTTGATCCCACAACATGTTCTTCTCTCTAGAGATCACTAGATTTTCTACTCCACTTCCAGGAACCCTAGAACTATTGCACCCATCAACAACAATTCTACCTTAAAATTTGTGCGGAGTTCCAGTTTGAACTCCCCACATCAATACCAATGCTCCTCAAACCATCTTGTAGGTATCCTTCTCAAACACTATTTTTACACCTGCATCATCCAACTTGCTTATAGAAATCAAATTTCTGGCCAATGCAGGAATATGCAGAACACTGGGAAGTGTTCCAACCCTTCCACCTTGCAACTTCAACTTTAATTTTTCTACGACCAATGATTTTAGCCTTCCTATCATCCCCTAAAAACACATCACCACCATTGTATTTATCATACTCGTAGAACCACTCTCTATGGGGAGTGAAGTGAAAGGATGCACTTGAGTTAGTCAACCATGCCTCATGATCTACAAGTGTACTTGAAGAAGCCAAGTACACATCCCTACCTTCATCTGAGGTGGTTTTCGCCTCTGTAGAAGAAGCATCATCAAATCCCTTTCCTTTTTCAGGAGCTTTATATTTACAATCCCTTTTGTAGTGCCCTTCCTTTCCGCATTTCCAGCACACCAGCTTTACAAGTTTTCTTGGAGATTTAGATCTCCCTCTAAATTTAGATCTCCCACTTGATGACTTATTTTTGTTTCTGTTCCGGGACCATCCTCATATAGACAAGGCATCACCATTTTGGCTCTCCATATTTTTCCATCTCATCTCCTCCATCAGCAAGGATGAGACTATTTCATCAAACTACAAGGCAGTTACATTGCTACCTATTGCAACAACCAAACTATCCCACGAATCTGGTAGAGAACACAACAAACTAATGCACATATCTTCATCCAAAATGTTAATATTAATAGATAATAACTGACTTACCATAGTATTAAATGCGTTCAGATTCTCTGTCACTGAGTCTCGATATTTCATCCTCAGGTTATACAACATTTTTCATAGGAATAGTTTATTCACTAAAGACTTAGATTGGTATAAAGTCCCTAAGTTGTCTCACAAATCCTTCACCGTAGCTTCCCCTGATACACTCAACAATACTGAATATGAGACACACAATCGTATTGTGCTCTTTTCTTTCTGATCCAACTTCTTCCATTATTCATCGAACACTCTCGTTGGTTTAGTACCTGGATGTACCGCGATCCACTGATCTTTATCCACCAAAAGATCCTCCATCTTGAGTTTCCATAACTCAAAACTCTGACCATTAAATTTATCAATCTCTATCTTTCCCCTTCTTGTCATCTTCTTTCACCACTAGAATCAATCCCGTAGATCACCCACTAAACAGGGTCTATCACAGCCCTGAGAGAAACCCCTTAGCAACAAAGGTGTCCCCTTGAAGCCAAAACAACTCTAATATCAAATGTAGGTTTGAACCCCGTACAAAAATTTCCTGCATATGAATTCGAAAACATAGAGGATAAATAATGTGAGAGCATAACACATAAAACACATATACAGAGAGATTTTCCCCCTGATCCCAAAACCATGACTACCAGCTTAATTTTTCATTATATTCCTTCCAATGTTACAATACATATTTATACATGCCAAGGCATCCAGTACCATGGACCGAAAACCATCGCGTCCAAAACCATGGACTAAAAACTATACATAGGTTAGTTGTGGAAAGAATATAACACAACCCAACATCAACATGGGATTGACATATTTAAGGGAAAGGTAGGACCCTCAGTGTAAAGTAAGCACATACAGAATCCACTATAATGCATCTGATTGGTTATAAAATAACCAATAGTCTATTTTTAAGACTACCACCTTGCTTTCATCACCCTCCTAAAAGCATAAAGGTCATGATAATGTTCTTCAAAGCACCAATCATATTTAAGGAAATAAATTAAGGATATTTAGGAAGAGATATTATACCTAGAAGCTATGTTGGTTCCCTTAAGGGGTCCCACAATACAAGAAATAGTGAAATAAAAGACAAGGATCAATAAAGAGTTGAATATTCTCCGAAGCAGAACAACTTTAGAAGAGTTTCCTTACCAAGACAATCATTCTCATCCAGGTGTCAAACTATATTTCTTGGTCACAATTTTTCTTGTAAAAACTTCAGACATAAAGAAAGGGGTTGTAGAACCTATGTAAAGGATGATTTTAGAGGCCCTTATTAGACCTATTGAAGCAAAATTATAGGAAATAAAATTAGAGTTCCCAATGCCTATAGAAATAGAAATCATAATTCATTCACTCCCCTATACAATTTTAACATATAATGATACAAATCCCACAATTTTGGGCATATAGCATGTGACTATAGAAGTAGTATGTGATGGTTTCCTAAAAAAACCAAATAAGAAGACATTTCTACTAGGCATAAAGAAAAATACACCAAGGTGTGGAGAAGAAAACTAGAAGATCCAAAGATGGATTTGAATTATCAATACACAAGTCTAGATTGTCGATGAAAGATTCTTCAAGTACATGCAAGGTCGAATGCTTTAAGGCAATTGAAGAAAGGGAAATCCTGATAATTTTGTACAAAAACTGTAGGTTAATAGAATCCACTCATGGGGTTGCAAAATTAGATCTTGTAACTCTTTTTTGTTTATATTTTGAAACAAATAATTGTAAAGTTCTACCTCGTATGGCTTCACTCGGTTTATATGTCACTCCAATGATAGTACTACAAAATCCTTATTTTGGACCAGAACATGGAAAGTCATTTGAAGGAGTAGATGTTGATGATAGATATGTGGATATGCTACCATCTACATATGGAACTCCACTTTGGTTAAAACAATATGAGTTTTCATAGCTCAAGGGTACTAAACTCTATGATGTAACCAAGTTGCAACTAACAAATTCAAAAGCAATAGTTATGAGGCAACATTCAATCATAAAATAAGGAACTTACAACCATTGAGGCTGGAAACACAAGGTGAACATGCAAGTGAAGTTATTGAGTTGAATAAATAGTTTATGTGACTTTAATACAAGAGGTAAGGACTCGGGTGAACATTATTTTTGCAAATTTAAAGAGGAAAAAGTTATCAATTCTTTTAGTGAACTATGTGCAGGATGAAGTCTTGTTGTAAAATAGAGAAGCTCAGTGTGTAAAATTCCAAAGAATTTGAAAAATGAAATGAATAGTGGAAAGAAAAAAATCCCCATAATAATGAAAATGAAGAAATGGGATTAAAACACATCAGTGAAGAATCAAAATAAAAGTTTAGCTCCTAGAAAGAACCCTCAAGTGGAAGTCATTGCAAATCCAGTTTCAAATGGTGAAATATGTTTGGACAATATTTTCTATTAAAACATTCCATGATTCCTTCTAAAGGAAAAATGGACATAAAATTTCTATGAGAGAGAAACAATGGCTCAAGAATCATATTTTGATAGGATTTAATGACTCTTGATGATGTATTAGAGGATATAAGAAATATTCTTAACAATCTATAAAAATACTTCAGCATTAGTAGTAGGCGTATTATTGAGAAAATTTTGAATTCATTTACAACCAGACAACTTATCAATACAAAAGTGGAAAATGGTAATATATTTAAATCACTCATGAGCAAACAACCTCATGGGAATATTGGGTCAACTTACCCTTTCATGGAATTAAATAAAATAACAAATGGATTCAATTATTAATTTGTGGATCATGGGATGTGATAAAGAAGGATATTGTGAAAATAAAAATTCATAAGCATATAGAATATGATGAGGATGACTTTGATATGAAGTAGAGAACGAGGGTTTTATTTTATTGAGTAGACAATTGCATCCAAAATGATGAGAATATGTTTTTTTTCTCAGTAAAATTAAACTATTATTTACAGAAATAGGATACAATTACATTCTTGCTGTCATAAAGAACCAGCTTTCTGGTGTATATAGCAGCATGGAGCAGCAACATGCTCAGTGTAAGACGAACCAGGCATTTAATATAATAAAAAAAACATTCCCTTGTAGGGGACTTCAAAAATACATTGTGGCATAGAGCACTAACAAATTTGATAGACAAAACCTGGGCATCGACGTTTCCCTATAGCGTAGATACCATAACAACTTGACACCATGAGACATTGACCCTTAGACACCAAGACACATTGACACAAGGACACATGGACAAAATTCCATCATAGCGAGCCACGTAACCTAAAGAGAAGACGCAACTAGTCTTCCAGAACCTCCTCCATGATCCTGCACCAGCCATATGGTGGGCTCCAGTATTGCAGCAATAATGTTGCAACTCCTGGGACTGCCTTCTTTACTTTTATCAACCCGGTTGTTCGTAACAAACTTGGAAGCGATGGTGCTATATGCACAAGTACTAGCTCTTGCCGCAGCTGTCACTTGATCAGCTGGCACAAGTCCGCTTGGGGCTTTAGCCAACTTCTATGGGCTCTTAGAAGAAGCTTTTAATTGATGGATGAAAGCTAACTCGAAGGAAGCTAATCTACTTGCAAAAAGTGACTGAAAAACTGAAGGAAAGCGCAAACCCTAATTCTACCATCTAGTCTTACTGATGCAAAAATGAGAGTGAAAACTACTGAAAGAGATGCCATTACTTCTATTAAGGTAAAAGTCATGTGTTTAAACTACCTTTGTCCTAAGAAAGCATCTTTTTGTATTTTTGATTAAGTTGTCAATTCTCACATGTATATACTTGAACTGTGCTTTGCTGTGCAGGTGTGGATCAAGGAAGAGGAATGCTTGGAAAAGGTTGGGAGTGTTCAGAGAGGGTCTAAGGAGTCCCTAACACTCTTTCGAAGAGTTTCACAAAGTTTGGCTATCAGGAAACCTCATTTGTGAGCTTCTACAGGAAGTCTGCATTGGTTCTATAGGATGTTTCAGAATTTCTACAGGATGTTTCAGAATTTCTACAGGATGTTTGGAAATCGGTTTTTAGGAGATGGATGAGTGAGGGAAGGTGCATGGATGGATCTGGAGGTAGGATAGGGGTCTA
The DNA here is from genome assembly GCA_000404065.3 of Pinus taeda. Taxonomy (NCBI): domain Eukaryota; kingdom Viridiplantae; phylum Streptophyta; class Pinopsida; order Pinales; family Pinaceae; genus Pinus; species Pinus taeda. The sequence continues at coordinate 31,572 of APFE031524615.1, forward strand.
AAAATGGCCTAAGGAATGGTGGATGGAGCATTGAAGAGGTGTAGAAGGCTGACTTGGCTTGAAGAAGGCTAAGGCAACGATGAGTAAGGAGGTAAGGTTTCATGGACAAATAGGATGGATGGGGAACGAGAAACTTAGCTAAGAGATAGAACAAGTGGCTCAGATGATACTTTGGGTGGATGAAAGAATGGAGAAGATTCCCTGCACGGTGTACCTTGATCAAATCAACAAAGGCCTGCAAATGATAAAATCCTAAACTAGTCCAGTCTAACCATCAACAGCATAAATGAACAGCTCTTTATTTGAGAAGAAAACCTTGTACACCATCTATGCGAAGAAACATTTCAGAGTTCCAAACCCATGACTAATCTCTGCTAATAAAAACAAGCACACTAAAGATTGCATAATCAAGCAAACTAGTGTTTTTGTGAGGCAGCACTGTTTCCTCAATTCCAGCCCCAAATCCAATAAGGGTGAAGTGAAACCAGGAGTGTGGTTGTCCTTTTTCTTGGAGGTTTTGTTGTTATTATCCTACCAAAGCACCTAAAACAATGTCATTCATAAGCAATGATCTATTCTAGCAACATAACGAAATCTACATAACAGAAATATGTTCAAATGCATAAAGGAAAACAATGATACGTAAAGGAAAAGTAACAATACAGAAAGGAGGCCCTAGGCTCTCAGGTTGGGCCCAACCCTGAGAGCTATGGCTCCTATGAAAAACTCAGATTTGACAGGAAACCAAACTGCTTCTCATTATCCAAAAATAATCATAAAAGTCATGCCAAAAATGGCTACAAAAGAACAAAATAGAACTGGAAGCACTGAGGTGCAAAGTACACAATAGTTTCAAATGTCTTTTTATGAAGGCTGAGGCCTCAATGTTTATACATCACGAGGGACCTAGCTGGCCTCCTCAATTTGTGGAACTCGGCTGTCAAACTGTGAGTTAAACAGTCCCTTCTAAATGCTGCTTGGCTTCCTTCTAGATTCAGTTTGGTGGTCTTTGGAGCTCAGAGTTGGGGGTGAAGATCCTGAGGAAGGGTCATTTAATGCCATAGGCAACCCCCCTTTGAGTCCTCACCTCAGGCTTGGTTGCTTTATATCTCATGATTTCTTTGACTTTGCTCCAATATATGTCAAAAAACCTAAAATAAACACATGTTAACCACCTAGGAAAAGTGACTTCCCTTATTCATACCAATGATATAAACATGCTAAAAATAATGCATAAACTATAAAAAATGATGGATTTGAATAAGTACTGAACAAGGATAATTAGGCCAAATGAGCCCAACAAGTTACCAATTTTGGGGCTCATCATCACCCCCCTGCTAAAAGGGTTGCTCATCCTCTGAGCAACTAGTCCAGCTCCTCGTATTTCATTGCTTTAATGGCCACTCTGACATCCAAGGATTTTGAAGTAGTGTCCTCCACACTATCATGGAAATCGGCCTTTCTCTCCACTTCTTCCTGCTGCTTATGGTCCTCCTCTTCTGTGCCTCCCTCTAATAATCCCAAAAGCAAGGGTGGACTTAGCTTGAGGCCTATCCAATTGGCTTGGAGGTTCTGCATAGACTTCTTGTAGAGAGGTACCCGTGCCAAAGCCTCCCTCATCCGAGTTGGAGTGTGATATTCTCGAATTTTGAGGCAATGGGACAAGGTGTTCCACCTACGGGTGCAAGCATGAACACAGTTGTCCCCTAGTAATCTCTCCATATCCTCGAAGTGTGCTACGGCTTGGGCTTGATGATCCATGTACTCTAACAAACCCCGAGAGTTGGTTGCTAGGTGCTGGTGAGTGGATATCAATGATGTGGGGTCCCCTCGCTCTGCTCTAATCTGTAGTGGTTCATGTAACTCCCGGTCCATGACATTCCTGACCTCAGCTGCTCTCTTCTCTTTGTGGTTTAACCATGAGGTCATCGCCATTAGCTGCATGTCCCCTACTGCTGTGCTGGGGTCCCATGAAGTGATGTTTGGAAGGGCCAAATTATGGAGGTAAAACTCTGAAAGCTTGGCCTTATCTTCCGATGAACTGGTGTTACATAAATCTGTGAACTGTTGGGGTTTTGGATGTGAGAGATACCCCTCTGTGCCAACGTATTGATTTGGAACTGCAGTCACTGGTCCCTTAGGTACAGGCCATAAGATTTGGTCGGCTGCCTACATTGCAGTGCTTCCATTGCCCAACTGGCCATGCAGGCCAGTTTTGCCTCCTTTTCTTGCACCTGCTGCTTTAGGGATTGTATCTCCATATCTGCCTACAGTCCCATTTCCTATAGCTGTTGGTTGAATTCCTCAAGATCAGTTTGCATCTCTTCTTTTCCTTGAGGCTCTGTTGAGGGATCCTTGGCTACCGTGTCCTCTTCTTTCCTTTGTCCCTGCAGCTGGAGTTGTTGTCTGAGTAGCTCATTCTCTTCTCTTAACTTGGCTTACTGGGAGCTTTCGACATGCCTTACTCTTGCCAACTCCCTTTGTGCTTCCTTGAGCCTTTCCTCTAGAGGCTCGATATCTGCTACCCCCTTAGATTTAGCTATCCTCATCCACATGTGGGTTCGTACCCATTCTTCCTCTAGTGCTAAAAATAGTGGCAGTGTGAACTTTTGCGGAATAATTCTGCCTACCTCCAAAAAGTTATAATAAGAGCCCAAGTTGGGCTGGGGGCTTGGTTCCATGATAACTTCGAAATTGCTCCTCCTTTGGTGGTAACTTGGCTGCTCCCTCCTCCTCTTGTGGTGACTCGGCTGCTTTCTCCCCCATGCGCTTAGTTTCCTTCAGCCTAGCCAAAGTTTCCTGTAGAATAGCCTCAGCATCCTGTAGAGAGGCTTCTGAGCTTAATTTTTCCATTCTATCCCTCCATGAAGATGTTTTTGGGCTTCCCCGCTCATAAGTAATGGATGCTTTGGAGGGGGTTTATCCCTTGGTGTGGTAGGGGTATCCACGATAGTGATCGGTTCTTTTGATGGAGGCTGGGGTCTGCCAGTCTTAATTCTTACACTCCTTCTCGCTTTGAAATACAGAGGAGTCTCTCTCTTTCATTTTTCTTTTGGCTTGGGAGAGGTACTTAGGGCGGCCAGCACAGCTGCTACCTCCCTAGCTAGGATTTCGGTCGACTTCTCCTTCCGTTGTCCTCCTTTCAAATTTCCTGTAGAAATTCCTATAGCAGTTGCTTTCTGGCTTCTTGTAGAAGCCGTTTTCAACTTTCCTGTAGAAAGACTCTGCTACTTTCCTCTAGAAATACTCTGTTTCTTTCCTATAGGAGCCGAGGGCACTGTTTTAGCCTGCTTGGCCAAGGGGACTTTTTCTTTTATCTTGGCTGAGGTTGCCTTAGTGGTGCCCTTACTATCTTGGACCTTCTCAGTCCATTCTGCCCTACTCTGTAGTCGTTTTTCCCTGGGCGTTGGTGCAATCCCCTCATCCCCTATTTTGGCAGCTTGCCCTGTTGCTGGTGTTCCTTTTTGCTCCTTCTTTAGTGTTTTTCTAGGGGTGTCTTGTTTTTTAACTTTCTTCTCGGCCTGAGTAGGCTCCTTCTCCTCACTGCTAGAAGGAGTGAGCTCCTCAGCTAAGACTCCGATGACATCGTCCTTCGACATATTCCGGAAAATTTCCCAGGAGTGAGGGACAGTGAAAGTGTGGAGTGCATCTTCCACGAGGAGCTTAATAAGCCCATGGTGAGCTAGCTGGTCTAGTGTCCCCTCTCTGAGTTTGGTGGCACATTCAGCCATGTACTGCAGGAGGAAATAAGGAATGCTCAATTTTTGCTCTGAGGGCAGGTCCATGTGGTGTCTGAGTTCCGTGAGAAGATGAAAATGATAACCATATATGATGCTAAATCGCCCCTCACACATAATATATTTCATAATTTGGAGGCTGACTTCACTCCATAACGGTTGTGGCTAGTCCTCCGAACTCCGTTCTTATTTTATGATAATTGTTCTTCTGGCAAGAAGAATTCTTCCCTAGCCTTCTTACCCAGCTTCCTCTCCTCCTTATCCCAAGGCACCCCCATTAGAAAATCAGTTACCCTGCTGATGAGCTATGGGGTGAGCCTGAGGGTCAGTCCTCTGAAATTGACAACAGCCAATGTTTTTGACTTCATATTTAGGGACCGAAGGATTTCTTCCGGGATTTCATCATCATGCCCTTAAAGCTTGTCACAAAATGACATCCACTGTGCACGGGAAAACAGGTCCACCACCTACGGGGTTTCTCGTAATTTCTTTGAGTCTGAAGGTTCTTTTCGAATGAACCCACCCAACATGGTAAAATTCTGTGTCTGCTCGTGTTTTCATGTAGACTGGGAATTCTGGGTGGATTCCCTCCTTAGAGCGAAAAAAAGAGATATCTTTGGTCGATTACCCTGTGCTGAATTGGCCTGCTCACATATACAGAAGGAGAATTTCGGGAATTTTCACTCAGAGCGCAGAGCAACGTCTCCGTTATTCACACAACCGCATAAAATTTACAATTTTAACAGTGTTTGACAGGGTATCACTTGATGTAGGAGGGAGCTTTCATTCATGCATGGAGGAAATTGCTCATGCAGATTACTACAACAATTTCAGCAACGACATATATAAAAACTCAGACAGAATTGCACTCAAATTTCTCTACCCCCTTTACTATGTTGAATTCACCACCTTTGGAATTTTTTTTTGCATGGGGAGGTTAAATTCTGCCTACCTCACTGAAATTCGCCACCCTTGACGTGAATAGTCTACACTGCTTCAGATGCCGTGTTTCCTGTAGCGCAGCTTCCTGTAGAAGTTGTTCTTGGCTTCCGAAGGAGGTTACGATAGCTCAGGACCAATCTGAGCGGTAGCAGGATGTATGAATAGGTCGAAAACTTTGGGTCTACCACTTGTAGAGGAGGAGGACGCACATTTGGCTAGAAAACGGTTGTGTTCATAAATGACTGCAGTGCATCATAAGTATCAACCGGCCGATTTTGAATTGCTGTGGAGTTCATGGCGCGGAGGTGAGCTGTCCCTAATGATCCATTGGCCGACGTCATTGCAATCATACCCCAGTGTGCCCCTGACCTCCGAATTCTTTCCTCTGTATTTACCGCCGCCATTCTTGTCATACCTCCGCTTCTCCCTGACTGGACACTTCCCACGTGCCAATTATCCACCCTTTTGGCATAATCAATCCAGTTCGGATCCTACGAGGCCGCTTGACTGGCTGTGGTGGCCACTTGAGTGGCAATCAACCTTGTTCAATCCGCCCATTTTCACAGTTGTGCATATTCAGAGTATAGCTTATGCAATTGGACGAAATAAGGTTAGGCACTTACCTGCCGTGGACGTGGTTTTTTCCAGGTTTCAAGACACGGGATGCTGGATCTACATGCTGCTGCATCGTGTTCAAGTGCTGGAGCTTCCCTGCATTGGCTGCTGCTGGCTGTGAGTCTTGGAGACCCGTTCCTCTAGTGGTGAACATGGCATGCACCGGTTCTGCGAGCTGCTAGTGTCTTCGTGGTAGGTACTCCAGCTGGATCAGCTGCTACAGGATTCCAGTAGGACATTCTGTAGTCGTTTCTCCTCCTGGGGTGCCTGCTGACATAATTCAAGTCATGTTGCATAGGTGAAAGGTCCTGAGGTCGCCTAAACAGGTGAGTGCTCGAGCCTCAAAAGCCCTTATTTTTGAGATTAAAAAAACACAATTTTCCTTATTTGAAAAACAGAGTTCTGGTTGCATGTGCAGGTATGCTTGCTCAGATTGGAGTGGTGGTGGTGAAAAGAGGTGAAGCGAGTGGAGGATGGAGGAAAAGGGTGGTTGCATGCCTCCTCAGCCGACTTCAAGCTCCAAATCCTTCCCTGCAGTCGATTCTGGCCCGTCCAAAATTTTTATAGGAAGTTTCCTGTAGAAATACGGAACTTCCTGTAGAAAGTCCTGTAGCTTTCTGTAGAAGGCCGAACCATGATCCGATTGTGCCCAAACTTTGGAAAAATGAGTGTTCATGGTGGGTGTGCATGAGAGGTTGTCTGGTAGCTCAATAGGGACCCTTGTCTTTGAGTTGAGAGTCCTCCTTTGGTGTGCTATATACCTGCAACCTGCAACACTTTCAAAGATTAGCTTGTTTTCTCTTTTTTCTTTTTCCTCTTTTTGTTTCTCTTTTCTTTTCACTTTTTCTTGTTTCTCTTCTTTTTTTTTTTTTTTTTTTTTTTTTTTTTTTTTTTTTAAGAGACAGTAGGGGCGCCTCAATGAGGTTTTCACCCCTACCACCTGCCTTGGGCGTCTTAAAAAGGTTTTCACCCAAGGATCTTTTTTTTTTTATTCCCATTCTTTTTTCAGAGAGACATCAGGAGCGTTTCAATGAGGTTTTCACTCCTACCATCTGCCTTGGGCGCCTCAGAAAAGTTTTCAACCAAGGATATTTTTTATTGCATTTTTTTTTTAATATAAAATGATGCTCAGGGTGTGCCCAAAACAGAGGCAGAACCCTTCTCTATGACCAACACTGATTTTTCCATGGTTTTGACGAACTCTTACCTCGAAAGAGGTTTCCTGTAGATCTTTAGTCGATGCCCATTGATGAGCATGGGGATGGCTTCTTCATCAATAGTCTGGATAAGGACGGAACCATTGTCATTAAACTTTTCCACTGCATATGGTCCTAGCAACCTCGTTCTCAGCTTCTCTTTGAAATCCTTATGTCTGGAATCATATAGCAGCGCCCAATCTCCCGGCTAGAATTGTTTGTCATTGAGGTGCCAGTCATGCCACACCTTCCTTTGAAGTTGAGACACTTCTGAGTGGAGGAGGGCCTGCATTCGAAGTTCATCTAACCCATTCAGCTGCATTAACATTTCTTGTTGAGCATGGCTGAGATCTAGGTCCAGCTGCGCTGCCATCCTCAATGTGTTGTATTCAAACTCGATTGACAGCAAAGCTCTCTTCCCATAGATCAGCTCATAGGGTGTGAAACTGGTTGTGGTCTTCCAAGTGGTGTTGTAGGCCCAAGTGGCCTCAACCAAGTGATCTACCCAATCCCTTCTGCTACTGCTCACAACCTTATTCAAGATCCCCTCTAATGCTCTGTTGGTGACTTTCACTTGCCCATTCACTTGGGGATGATATGGGGGGGAAGTCCTATGCTTGATTTTGTGATGAGCAAGCAAGTCTTCGATCAAATTGGAGGTGAACTGGCTTCCTTGATAGGTGACTAACTCTCTTGGGTAGCCAAATTTGTAGAAAAAGTTTTCTCTTAAAAACTCGGCCACCTTTTCTTCTGTTGTTGCTTTGATTGCTTTGGTCTCTGCCCACTTTGTCAGATAATCTGTGCACACAATGATGTAAGACTTTTTCCTTGAAGGAGGGTTGATAGGGCCCACAAAGTCCATACTCCACTTCTCAAATGGCTCAAGAGTCACTTGAGGTTGGAGAGGAATTTCGTCCCTTCGGGTCGGTTTCCCCATCCTTTGGCATCGGTCACACTGGTTGATATATCTTCTGACATCTTCATGAAGGGTGGGCCAATAGTAGCTTGCCTGTAGAATATTGAAGGTAGTCCTCTTGGCTGCAAAATGTCCTCCACAAGGCCCATCGTGACAAGTTAGGAGGATGTCAAAGACTTCCTCCTCCCATACACAATGCCTTAATATCTGATCAGGGCCAAGTTTGAACAAGTTGCCCCCGATCCAAGTGAATGAGGCACTTTTCCTTACGATTCTGCTCTTCTCCCTTGAGGATAAGTGCGGAGGGAACTGTGCGGAGACCAGATAGTTGGCTATGTCAGCAAACCACAGGGAGAGTACTGAGATAGAAAACAGATGCTCATCTGGCATTTGGTCATCCACTATTTCTTCTTCACCTGTAGTCAAATTCACTCTAGACAAAAATTCAACAACAACATTTTCTTTGCCTGGTTTGTCAACAATGGTCAAATCAAACTACTGCAACAAAAGTAACCATCGAATAATACAAGCATTCACATCTAGCTTATTCATTAAATATCGGATTGCAGCATGGTCAGTATGTACAAATGTTTGATAGCCAGTGATATAGTGTCGGAACTTGTTCAAGGAATGGACCACAGCCAGGAACTCTTTCTCAGTTACTGTATAATTCATTTCCACCTTGGATAAGTTTTTACTGAGAAAATATATAGGATATGGGAGTTTTTCTTCAACTTGTCCTAAGGTTGCTCCTGTGGCTTTGTTCGAGGCATTAGTGTGGATGTGGAAAGGTAGGGCCCAGTTTGGGCCTCTCAGAATTGGAGCAGACACCAACTTATCCTTCAACTCATTCAGATCCTTCTAGCAGTCATCCGACCATTTAAACTCAACATCTTTTGCTAAGAAGCCAAACAATGGCAAGGCTAGCTTACTAAAGTCTTTAATGAATCTGCGGTAATATCCTGCTAAGCCTAGGAAACTCCGAACATCTCTCACCTTTTGAGGAGGTGGGACCCTTTTGATGATAGCAACTTTATTGGGATCCACCTGTAACCCCTGGAGAGAAATGGTATGGCCTAACACGGTCCCTTCAGTCATCAGGAACTCACATTTCTCAGGACTGAAGGACAGGTTCATCTCAATGCACTTGCTCAAAACTTTTCCCAGGTTGGACAAGGCTTCCTGGAAGCTAGACCCGTAAGGAGTAAAGTCATCCATATAGATTTCTACCGAATCACGGACCAACTCGGCAAAGATGCTTAATACAGCCCTCTGGAAAGTGGCAGGGGCATTACATAGCCCAAAGGGAAGGACACGATAGGCAAAGGTACCCCATGGACAAGTGAAAGTGGTCTTATCTTGGTCCTCTGGGCTGATTTGGATCTGATTGTACCCGTTGAACCCATCTAAGAAAGAGAAAAACCTCTTCCCTGCCAAACCATCCAACACTTGATCTATGAAAGGTAAAGGGAAGTGGTCTTTCTTGGTGGCTTTTTTCAATTCTCTGTAGTCCAAAAAGATTCTCCATTTCCCATTTTTCTTGGGCACCAACACCAGAGGGTAAACCCATTCGCTATCCGAGATGGGGTAGATGAATCCTGCATCCAACAATTTTTGTACTTCTTCTTTGACAATGTCCTTGAGGGCTGGATTCATTCTCCTCTGAGGTTGCCTGACTGGTTTACAATCCTCCTTGATGTAGATATGATGAGTACAGATTGAGGGATGGATTCCCTTAATTTCCTTGTAGTTCCAAGCAAAGGCCTCGAAATGGCGGGTCAAGAGACTACATAGCTCCTTTTCCTGAGAGGGAGAGAGAGAGGAGCTTATCTTCAAAGTATTCTCAGGGACAAACTCCACATTCTTAACTCTGGGGGTGATTGGATTAGTGGCACCTAGGTCCACTAAAGCATTGGCCTGGGTGTCTCCCACCAATTCTTCCAAGGATAGCTCACTACGGGAAGGATTTTGGATTAAGTTTTCAATCAAATCATCCTCGGTTGGAGGACCTCCCTTGCTGGCTTCTGCTGTGCATAATGGTGCATAGTAGACCTCATCCTCTTCTTCTTCTTCCAACCATAGGGGTAAGTCATGTTCTAGCAGAGGTTGGGCAGGAGGGTATAGGACCAGCTGTTTGGACATAGGCCCATTTTTGATGGTCATGCTTCCGGCTCGGCAGCTGATGTAAGCATTTGCAGTAGCCAGCCAAGTCCTTCCCAAAATGAGGGGATATCCCATGAGTTTTGCCTTAGGCTGGAGGACCAAAAAGTCTGCAGGGTATGCCCAGGAGTCAATAGAGACCAAGACATCCTCCACAATCCCTTCAGGAGTCACAGTGGAGTGGTCTACCAATTGCAGCATTGTTGAGGTCTTCCTTAGGGAACTCTAAAGATTGAGCTTAAGCATGGTGTCCCTGGTCATCACATTGATGGCAGCCCTTAGATCAATCAGATTGTGGGGTATAATGGTGCCATTGATGTGGACATCAACTACAGGGTTCCCAGGGTCCAAATACTTCGGACAGCTTACTTGCTCCAACATGAGATAGGACAGTTGTCCTATGACATTGATGGTCGAGGCATCTTTCTTTCGCCTGCCTGGGTGCCTGAAACGCTTCTCCTTAATCAATTTGCTGTATATCGAAACATCTTTTATGGCCTGGAGAAGTGGAATTTTCACACACAACTACTTGAGTTCTCCCAGAAGCTCATCCTCCTCTGGGTTGGGTTGTGTGGTTGCTGTGAGTCACTCAGGAAAGGGTGGAATGGCTTAGGGTTCACTTTCCTATTTCTCTTCCCCCTCTTCTAAGGGAGGAGGTTGGCATTCTAGAAGGACCTTCCCAGATTGCAGGTTGATCTCCTGGATCTCCACAGCATAGGTAGGGCATGTTGTCTCCCCAGTATATACCTGCTGGGCTTGTCTATTGTTGGGATTCGGGTTCGGTTGATCAAGCATCTGGGGTTGTCTTGGAGGAGCAGGAGGTAATGGTTGAGGTTGAGTTGGTGGTGGAGGCAAAATGGCGGGAGGAGTGTTGTATTGGGGCCTCTACCCTGGTTGAGGTGCATTCCACTGAGGTTGCGACTGGGCATGAGAGTGAAACGAGTGAGAAGGAGGTTGAGTTTGGTATGGAGATGGATAAGACCACGGAGGAGGTGCGGACCAGTAAGGATGAGCAGGGGGACCCCAAGAAGGCATATGAGCATGTTGGTTTGGGTGGTAATAAGCTTGGGATGACCCTTGCATTCCCTGCTGATAAGATTTGGGTCCATGAGGTCTCCTTTGGTTGAGGAAGTAGAGAGGTTCAATAGCCACCTCGGTCCCTAGGTACATGGCTTTAAATCCAGGCAAGGTAGGGCATTGGTTGGTGGGATGGTCTTCCTCACACACGAAACATACCTCTACTGAGTGTAATGGGCACTCATTCTTGGGGTGCTTCCTTGTGCATATAGGACAAAAAATGGCCAAAGCCCTCTCAACTTCTTCTTTCTTTTGCTGAATTCAGAAGGTATCAAGTTGCATGGAAACAGTCTGTCTCATTTCGCTCTTAAGGTCTTCCATCTGGTTAGCAAACTCATGCTTGGAGAAAGAGGTACTAGCTGAGAGATAATTCCCCCTACCTCTCTTCCGGGCTGCCCTAGAATGGTTTCTAAACACGGTCTTTATGTCCTCATAAGGTAGTTGATAGATGTCTCCTCTAGCCAACAGGTTAAGGGTGTCCATAAGGTCTTCAGGGACTCCTCGGAGTAGAACCCACTTCAGAGATTCCGGGTCAAGTGTGCACCTGGCCTGTTTATAACTGAGTTGGAACCTTTCCTCATAGTCTTCCAAAGATTCATCACTACCCATGGTCACCCGAAATATTTCTCCCTTAGTTTCCTTGGACTTGCAGTAGTCTCTGTACTTGGCGTTGAAAGCTTGTTGCATTTGAGCCCAAGTGGTGATACTGTTTCCAGGTAACCCCATGATTCAGCGTAATGCTGCATCCTTGAGGGTAGAGGGAAAGAGTTTTAGCTTTTGCTCATCCTCAACATAGTCATAAGTTAGACAAAGGACAACAAACTCAAACAGGAAGGTATCAGGGTCCTCAGTAGTCAGACCATGGAAATGCAGTAGCGCAGAGGGCAGGGAAAATTTTAAGAACCCCCCCTAAATTTATAAATATAATAAATGGGCGAATCTCCATGGTATATAGGAAAAATGGAAGGCGATTTTATCAATAATATAATATGTGTATATAATTTTTTGGCGAATCTCTCACCAGGCATGACAAATATTTTACTCAATTATAAAATCTTGTAATATCTTGGCAAGTCTTTCACTAAATAATAAAACTTTGTAAAGTCCTAGTGAATCTTAGCATTGTGAAATCTTAGAATTTTTTTTGAAAAAGTATAAAACCATATATGACAAGAGCCACATGGTTGCAATATCACTGTTTTTTTTCACATTTCCACGACATGGAACTTGTTGATAAAATTATAAAAAATCCAACCAAGGCCCTTTATAATATGCAGGTAAGCTTATAATAGAGTCTGATACCTCTACTATGCTTGTCTTCGTTCAAGTGTCATATCTTCTATACTTAACACTGTGAATCACAACTCTCTCAAAACTCA